>BQNB010029911.1:0-40795 GCA_026074375.1 Tanacetum coccineum
ATTATGTGTAATTGTGCTAGTAAGTAACACCCATATATGTTCCGCTGCGTTGTCCCGAAAATGGGGGTGTTATAGAGAGGGACCAATTATGTCAAATGATGAAAGGTGTAACCTAGGTACAATTATTGGTGTTGCATTTTGACTTGGTCAAAACCCACATATCTAGTCAAACTTTTCAACTATTCTCTCTCAAGTCTCTAGATTGCGATTTGATTAAGCAGTGATTTCTAGTGTGTTTCTTCACTTAGGTAACATGCACTCAACGTTGTTAATCACTATCTCACTCTTTATCTTTAACATCATGATCTGAAAATCGTTAAAATGTGTGTTTTTGTAGACCCTCGTGTGATTACCTCTTCGAATCACTGGTTAGTGTTTGGTATTATGTTTTAATTACTGGATTTACATTTACTTATGTGTTAGATGCTTTGTTAATGCTTGAATTGATTCCCCGCCTCCTCCATTAGTGTCCTTATGATTTTCGAATAGTGGTTGCCCTTTAAGGCTAATTGATACTCGTTGGATGCTTGTAAGTTAAAAGTGCTTAGTGTTACTGTTTAAATGGTTGGTAAGCATCATAGTCTGTGTAGTGTGATATTGATTATTCAAGGAAGCCTTAACTGGTATGAGTGAATCTGCGGGACTTAGACATTCGTCGTTGCGTCATGATCATGATGCTTGATTGCGTTTTGAGTTTGCGTTCATGTTGCGTTTTGATAGTAGGTTCTTGGTTGCGATTTGATAATTAATTATTGATTGCATTTTGAGTTTGCGTTCATGTTGCGTTTTGATAGTAGGTTCTTGGTTGCGATTTGATAATTAATTATTGATTGCGTTTTGATGTGTGATATGAGATTGCGTTTTGATAATATAACATGTTGCGTTTTGCTTAAATTGGTACTTGGTGCGTTTTGCTTAATCTATTTATAAGTTGCATTTTGATTCCGGAAATAATCTTGCGTTTTAGTCATTTAATATTTAACAGGGGCAAAACGCAATCATTGCGTTTTGCATCGAAGAATTTTTTTTATATTAAGACAATAAAACCCCTTTTTCAAAAAAATTGGGGGGGTTTCGTTTTGACCATTTTAGATTATTATAATCGCTGCGTTTTGATTTTTACTTAGCTGCGTTTTGATACCTTGCGTTTTGATATCTTGCGTTTTGATATTTTGGGTTTTGATATCTTGGGTTTTGATATCTTTCGTTTTGAATCTGTACTTTTCAAAATCCTTGCGTTTTGGGACTTGGTCTTGTCATAGATTAAGTTTTGCTTAGAGTGTCTTATCCATTGCGTCTTGTCCAGCATAGTTTGTCAATTGCCATTGAGTCTTGTGGTTATATCGGTATGTCTTGTCCTCTCTTTGATGAATTAACATCCGTTGATTCAAGAGTTTGCCAAACTCACTGATTTACATCATAACACGATCTAAGAGTCCTTTCTCTTGGATCTTGTGCATACGTGATTAACTTCCGAGCATCTGCTTACATCTAACAAGATCTATCTGGATGTTATTTCCTCTGTGATTGTAATTTTAAGTGGCTGCGTTTTGATATTAGCTTATAAAATATTCATTGCGTTTTGAGTCACTAAATGTTGCTTGTCCATTGCATTTCGGTAGTGTAAAAGAGCTCACTGTGTTTTGTAGTGCATTGATTGTAAATTGCCATTGAATCTTATGGTTTAATCAATGTGTCATGTCTTGCTTGGATATTCTCAACAAGACAAATTTCTTCAAAAAGCTTTTTAACCCCAACCCGTCACAACATACCTGGCTATCTATATTCAACATTCGGGATACTATTTGTTTTGACCATTAAACCGGGAGTTTTACAATTCCTATCTGCATGTTCGCTTTTCTGTGATTATGACTGTGCAGAATCAATGGCTGATGCTGAACATGCACCCGCAATGGCACCACCTGTTCGTACTGATGAACAGATCATGCCACGCATACGTTGGGTTCCAATTGGGAAAAGCAACTGCTATCTTAATGAAGAAAAATCTCAACCCAACCCAATTTACAAGATTGCTGTGGATATTCTCAAGCAAACAAACTTCTTCAGAGCTTTTACAGCGTCATCAACAATACCGGCTATCTATATTCAACAATTCTAGGATACTATTTGCTTTGATAGTAAAGCCGAGAGCTATAAGTGTCAACTGGACGAGCAATGGTTTGATCTCACTAAAGACACACTCAAAGACGCTCTTCAGATCACGCCAGTCGACAACAACCTTCTCTCCTCCTCCAACTCCTGACACTCTTATTGATTTTGTCAATGAGTTGGGATATCCAAAGGAAGTCATACACCTGTCTAATGTCACCACTAATGACATGTTCCAACCGTGGAGGGCACTCACAACTATAATCAACATGTGCCTCACAGGAAAGACTTCGGGATTTGAAAGGCCAAGAGCCCCCGTGCTACAAATCCTTTGGGGTGTTGTCAATCGAGCTTACATCGACTATGCTGAAAGAATGTGGGAAGAATTTACTCAATCCATCCACACTTTCACAGAGGACAAAAGGAATTTGGCACAACATACTCTGGGGAAGAAGAAAGCTACTTTTATCCTTATCCCGAGTATCAGATTCACTAAGTTGATCATATTTCACCTGCAACGGCTGCACAACTTCCACCCGAGACCCGAGTCTCCACTCCATTTACCTACTGAGGAACCTGTACTAGGTCATCTCAAGTTCAGTGCTAAGGGGAGCAAACAAGAAGTCTTTGGGATGACAGTACCGAATGAACTCATCAATGATGTCATTCGAGGAGTAGACTACTATAATGCTTATCTGGAAAAAGTTGCAAAGCATCAACGGTATATCGCGGGTGAGGAATTAAGTGATCCTGATTCTCCAGCACCCAAGCCTGCTAAGCCAACCAAACAAGCCAAACCGAAGGCACCAAAGCAAACTAAACCCACAGAACCTAAAGCTGCAACCAAGAAGTCTAAACCTGCATCGGCCAAACCTCAAGAGAAGAAGCGCAAGCCGGTGTCGGAGCCGTCAGAGGTCTCACCACTAGCCAAACGAGCTAAGGCGGGGAAAGTGGTTAAGAAGAGAATTGTTAAGAGTTCTAAGCAGTTGGTAGATGAGTTCATTGACGAAAGGGCTTCCTGCTGCTAAACCCAGGCTTGAATACACAAAGGAGGCGATACTGCAAAAGGTTCTAGAAGAGAGCCTAACGGATGCTTACCCAACTCAAAGGGGTCCTCTTCCCCCTGTGGTATTCAGGGAAACTGATACAGGGAAACTTCAACCACTGCCAGAGGTGCCGGGAAAGGGGAAAGAGAAAGTAGGTGAAGAACAAACTGCTCAAGTTCTTCTACACCTTCAGACTACTAAGAAAAAGAGCCCGACTAAACAATATATCTTTTAGAGACATACTCCCGTACCATCTGAACCAGTAGGCCATGAAGAGTCTTCCTCCCTTTATGCTGAACTTGGATTATCTGGCAGTGACACGGAGTCTAATAAAGAAATGCCTTCAGTGGTTAGAAGTGGGGCTCAAGACGAAGGCCAGGCTGGACCAGACCCTGGTAAACTAGATGAAGGTCAGGCTGGACCAAACCCTGATGATGTTGCTAAATCTCAACCTTTACCAACTCTTAGTGTTCTCGCTGGACCAAACCTTGAACACTCGGATGTTAAGATCACTGATCCCTCCAGTCAACCACAACCTGAGCATATGGATGAAGGATTCATAGCCACTGCATACCCTGAAGTTCAAGAGAATCTCAAGCTGACAGTTGATGAACAGATGATTCCAGAAGAACCTGTCAGCTCTACAGGGACGTTGTCTTCTCTCCAACACCTAACCAAGGACTTCAGCTATGGCGATCAATTCATTGATGATAAACCGTCGGAAGCCAATTATGAGAAAACGACAGCAGACACTGAGGCTGAATCAATGGTGTCCGTCACTATTCAGCAAGACACCTCTGTCATCCCTCCTATGACGTCACCGGTGATCGGTCCCGTGCCTAGACCCGATTCTCCCAATGTTCATTGGCCATTACCAACCACCACAACCACAACCTCAGCAACAACAACAACAACTCTTCCACTACCACCTCAACCACAACAAGGTCCGTCAGATCCCATCATCATCAAACGTATGGGTGAACTTGAAGAGCTTATCGCGAATCTAGTGGAAGAAAATCAAGCTCTGGAAGAACGTTTAGACAAGCAGGGGAGCAGGATCAATAAGTTGGAAACTATGGACTTACCCAAAATGATCAGAGAGCAGACGGTGGAGTTTATTGATTCACAGGAGATTGACCGAAAGATTAATGAATCAGTTAAGGAGGTGGTTATCTCATCAGTAAAGCATGCAATGAGAGCTCCTCTTCGTGCTCGCTTCAAGGATCTCCCTACGTCTGACATGAAGGAAATTCTGCTCCAACGCATGTTGGAGGAGAACTATGACAAGGGACATGCTGACCACCGAGTAGCATATGAAGCACTGCAGGACTCCATCCGTCGTGATGAAAGTAAGGACTTTGATGTAGATAAGGCTCAGGAGGAAACTAAGAAGAAAAGTAAGCAAGATTCTCCAAAGACTCCCCCTGGGTCTCCACCTTCACCACCACCTCCTCCTCCACCACTGTCAGGAGCATCAGGGGCTTCTGGCACAACCGGAGCATCCGATTCTGCTCAAGCTCCTCCTCCACCACCTTTGTCCTCATCCACTAATCAGGGAGATCAGTCAACAAGCACCGCGGCCCCAAGTTCCTCAAAGACAGCTGCTTCAGCTGAATACTTTGCTTGGACAACGACTAACACCCGGATTAAGCCCTCAATCACAACTATTCCTAATGATCTTTATATGGATGATGAAACCACTGCAGATGAACAAGCATATTCTAGTGGTGATGAGGTAGGACGTGATCATATTCCTACAGTCAACTTGAGGCAGAGTTGGTGGAAACCTCTCACTAAAGACATACCGGCTACTCCAGAACCTGCTTGGACTATTCCATCATCTGATCTGACTATGCCAACAAACAACTGGGCCTCTGCTCTGAAGTCGACATATGCACCTCCACAGGAGAACTCTTCAAGACCTGGAAGGCCCAGCTTTCAAAATCGTTAAAGTGTTTCATCCTGACGTGATTCATCTCTAATTCCAAATGGAAGAGTGCCACAAACTTCTCATCGATCAAGTGGATGATACAATCCTCAGGTACAACGTCAGCAAGCCACTTCCACTGGGTGGTGAACCAGGCCATGTAACCATTCAACTGGACTTCTTCTTCAACAAAAGCCTAGAGTATCTACGATATGGTCGCAAGGTTGGCAGACCGGCCTTATCAATCTCGAAGATGAAGGCGGCATATTATACTGATGTCTGCTTGGAGCAACTGGTGCCTAATCTGTTCTGGATTGAAGCGGAGTGCAAGTATGACATAGCAGCTATGTATGGTATCTCTCACTGGTGGTTTCAAAGACAACGATTCTACATTGACCGATTCTCATCTGACGGAGACCGCCGAGCAGTAAGGACTCATATGCGTATCTTAAGTGTCGTCCGAATCGTAGTCTATTCAAATGTAGGGTACAACTACATGAAGAAAATAGTCCTTCGTCGTGCTGATCTCAAAGAACACGTCATAGCAGAAAGGGACTTCAAACACATGTACCCTAGTGACTTTGAAGATCTGTACTTGTTAAATCTTCAAGGTCACCTGAACCACCTATCACCCGACGACAAGAAGATTCTAACTACCGCTGTCAACCTATGGACCAGAAACTTGGTTATCCGACACCGCGTAGAAGTCGTTCTCAGCTTGGGAATTGAGAGTTTACAAAACCACAGCTAAACCTCACCAACATCGATGGAAGCCACTGTAGTTTGAGTTCAAACATGACTACACAATCATAGACTATCCAAGGGCAGTTACATTCAGAGACAGATACGGGGTTCAAATGATCATGAGGTTCAATGAAATACACAAGTTCAGTGATGGCACTCTGCAACATATTGATGAATGCCTTTGACAATCGAGTCAAGGATTCCAGATCAACAGGACTAATCCAGGGATGAACACCAGATTTTGGACGAAGAAAGATGTTGACAGGAGCAAGGACTTCATGTTCGCTATCCAGAAAAGGCTAAAGACACGACGTATCTTTCAGAATCTGGAGAGCTTTGTGGGGTGGACGATCTGAAGAAGGCGACCTACCGATTACTGAGAGAGACTCTGAATGAGGTACGTCTAATATATTACATGTAGTAATCTGTACTCCAATTAATGTATAGACAAAAACATGAACTTATACTTGTCTTTTTGGTTTCTCAATCGATAGTATAAATCCTGACACAAAAGAACTTACTTCACCAAATTTTCCTAAACTTAAATCAATTGAGACCTAAAATCTCAACGGATTTGAAATTTTTGCTCAGGGGAGAAAAATGTGATTTAATTATGAAAATCTGATATAAAATGTGATCTTTGAAACTCAAGTGTAGGCCCCTCCATATGTGCTAAAAATTTTCGAATATCGATGCACATATTAAGGGGGACCGAAGGGTATATGATGACGAAGAGAACAGTACCAAAAGACCGACCCCGTACTTACTTTATTGGAGTTATAAGGATGGTATAGTTAGGTACATGTTCCTATGATCCCGCCAGAGCCGGAGGGATCTACCCAGGGACACTCCACTAGTTAGTGTAGAAGTCCTTAGGTATGATTACAAAAGGAGTTATGTGAGAAGAAGGGAATAGTGCGGTCTGAGATGGAGCTAGTACTGGAATAAACCCAACAAGGTTTTAGTAATGAAGTCTCGGTAAACACTAAAGGGGTTGAAGAATGAAAAAGAAATGTTAAGATAAAGGGTGAAAAGAAAGCAGCCCTCCTTAAACATTAGGCAGAAACCGGGTCAATACATATGCTGTCAGAATCACAAGGTTGATTGCTGACATTGAAGACAAGTATCATGGACCCAGTGATACGCTGCACAACCCTCCCTAGCCACTCAAGATCCCTCAAAGGATTCTTGTTTCAGTTCTCACTGAGATCAATACAATTCTATCATCTCACTCACTCCGAGTTAGTCGATATTGAAAAGGTGGCAGTCCGCTCCAGCCTCCCGCCCAACATAAAAAAAAAAAAACCAAAAATGCACTATGAGTCTAGAGCCTTGTTATCATCCAAAAGTCCTCGCTAGACACATATCCATAATGTGCTTGTTTATCTCACACCTGTGAACAACAGTAAAGATTTTTAAAGAGTCCCTTTCCGCATTATCCTCGTGGTATTGCCAGAACATCCGAGTGATACGAAAGTACTCACATGAAGGATGGAAATCCTTCTAAGCCACCATGCAACAAGCTCTGTAGTGACGATGTGAGATCCACAATGGATTAAACTTTAGACAAAACGGAAAGCAACGATGTGCGATCCTTGTGAGTCAAACTTTCCAGGATGTGAATTGACGGATCATTTGAAAACTCGTCGATGTGCTCAACAAATGATTTTCGAGCACATTGACTGTGTATATCCTTCAAAACAAATGTATTTCTGATAAAATTTGATTTTGTGCAATAAAACACTATCGATGTGTCACAAAAATACTTTCTCAAGTAACACGTCGATTGATTTTCAAATCAATTTCTTATCTTTAATCGGTAAGATAGTAACTAACCGATTCACTCTTATCGTGCTGTCTGCTTTGAGACGTTCCTGATACAATAGAACAGCACAGTATGGAGATTCTGTTTTGGTTACCACATCAGATGAACTGATTACTTACACTGGAAATCCTCTCAAGGAATTCTCTTAATGAATCTACCTGATCACAGGTCGGAAAAGAGCTCCTCACAGGATAGGAGTTAATCTAACAGATCGGGCGAATGACAAAGCCATATTCGCCCACAAGCCTTATTGCTAACTGTTTTATTACAGGATCAAGCAAAAATGGAGATGGAGACACCTCGTTCCAGTGAAGTCAATTCACCACCCAATGCTTACACTTAATGCTTCAAAGTAAAGACATCATGACAACTGAATGACCTACAACACAGCTTCCGCAACTCTGAGAAGTAGTATCATGATCAAGAAACGAGTGATTCATGGAGCGGGTCCGAAGGTCACAAAATCACATGAAGGCAATGTTACTTTACAAGGATGATCCAGAGATTAAAGATGAAAGATGATCTCAAAGAAAACTCAAAGATCGCACAAGCCTAAAAGACAAGTCTCAAAGTTCACTACATAATGTACAAAAACATCAAAGATTGAAGAATTAAAGACTTCGAGCTACAGACAGAAGGTCAATGAAGTAGAATGCTAGAATTCAGAATGTATTTTCTAGGGTGACCTCCCTTAGGGGGAGATTGTTAGGATTATAAAAAAGACTCGGTCACCCTCGTGTATCTTTAGTATAGCATAGCTCGTAGTCAGAAAGAATCACTTGTATATATACCCCTTCCCACCCATGGGAAGGGGTTGGTTGTTCTTTACATGCTAACACATACTCTTGCACTTTATCTCTCTAGAAAAACATCTTTCTCTCTCTAAGAGTAATTAGCCAACCCATCATCTATTGCTTGTGTTATGATATCATGTATACTACACTCTTTCTGTTTTTAGAATATCCTCACCAGAAATTCTTTTTGACATGATACTCTTTCAAGAATGATGATGATTTCTCTTTTGATTGAATACAATACTCTTTTATGAAAAATTAAAGAGAAATCAATCAACTTCTTAAAATTGTTTTGTGAAAGAGTGTCATTTTTCCACAATAACAGAATTTGAGAACTTTTTCCAAAAACTTTTGTCAAAAACATTCTTCTTATAGATAACCTAGAAGCATGTAATCACAAACCCACAACTGAATGGACACTAAGACACTCACTCCTCATTCTGTTCATTGCAGAAAACGGCCGAAGCCGTGACATAAAAAGAGCTAAATGACTTTAGTCCACTTAAACAATGAGATTTGGATTAACCACTTCAAGATTATAAAAAAACACTTTTACCTTTCACTTTTGGTATAATCTTAAAGAGGGGGCCCCCGCCCAAACCATGAAGACAAACACATCTAATTCAATAATTGAATGGACACTAAGTCACTTACTCCTCATTCTGTTCATTACGAATAGACATATATGACCCACAGCTTAGAATTCATGAAAACTTGTTTTCTTTATCAAAATTATTTGTCGTTTTCACAACACATGAGAAACTGATCTTTTTGTTCCACAGATATTCAAACATTAAACATCACAAACATTAGTCAAAAACATTATTTCTTTCTCAAATATCTTCTCATTTCCACAAGTAAACTGTAACTGAGTTTAAACTTTTGACTTCTTACTGAGATTGACCATTTGACTCGCGTATTCTTACTCCTTTTTATATATAGATAAATATAAATAAATATAAATATATAACAAGGATCAAAATCCACAAAATCAATGAAACCGGAAGATAGAATATCTCCGGGTCGTTATGTCCCAACGAGGCTTGAATGGAAAATCGAATGACGAATTGATAATAGATGTTTGAATATGACAATGATATGAATGGGCATTAAACCTAATAAGCAAATGCACGAAAAGATAAGCAAGGAAAATAAGCTAGAGCAGGCATAAAGGCTAGGAATGGTAAAAACACTTAGAACTTTTATACTAAGACACAAATAAGCTCAAATAAGCTTAAGACAAACCAAATAAGCTAGACCAACTCTAAATAAGCAAATTCAGCAAACAATTAAACTAAGTTAAGCAGGAGAAACTCAGCAGTACTAACAACAGTACTAACAGTATTAACTACCAGTACTAACTTGAGTTAGTACAGGGCTAGCATGGAGTTTAGTACTGCAGCTTAGAGTTAGAACTGCTATCTTTAACAAAACCACATTGAAACAAGAAATAAGCAATAGGCAAAACAGATATTTAACTACCCCTAATAAGCACTCAGGGCATAAGAATAAAGCACTAGAATAAACTAAAATGGCAAATAAGCTAAAAAACTACAAACTGATAACTATTAAAATTGCTTTGAAAAGGCAAATAAGCTAAATAAGCTCTACTACAGACAGTAAAGGAAAATGGTTTAATCTACTCAAAAAAGCTAAGGAAAATCTTAATAAGCAAATAATAAGCTAAAAAGCAATAATGAACCAACGAACTAACAGTTTTAACTACCAGACTTAACCTTGGAGTTAGACTGCTAGCTTTTTGAATTATGTAATGCTAGCTTTAAAAATCCAAAATAGAACCAGTAGTACAACTATTGGTTATGTACTGCTTGATTCCAAAACACCCCCTTTAAAGTTTTTCAAAAATCATTTGTCTTTTTATTTTAAGCTGATTTGATCCTAGTTTGTTAAAAACAGATTATCAAATAACAAATTTAGGCACTTATAAACAGACTTCAATCAAGAACAAGCATTTAAATAAGCTAAATAAATCTAACAGTATTAACTAAACATACTACCAGTACTAACCAAGAAAGTGACACAAACTATTTTTAAACTAACAACTAAGCAAGATAAGCACTAAACATCATGATAAAGCATAAATAAGCAAAGATAGGTAACTAATAATCACTATAAGCAGTTCTACAATAAATAAGAAAAAGAGAGAGACTTACAACACCCTTGCTCAAAACAGGGTTAAACAAAGAGTCTACAAGCTCTAGCTTGTATAAAACAAGCTAGTGAGAGTTCATAAGCCCATCCAGAACTAGCTTATCATCCATAGGCTGTGGTATATTTGAGTGTGCAAATTTTTATGATTTTTTCTTAACTAGTTAACTTCTTAAGTTTACTTATTTAAAGCAGCTTATAAATAAGCTGTATTGAGAGCTTTTTGAACACAAAACAACACAGTTAAGAAGCTTAACACTTGGAATTGTAAATTGACTTAAAACCTCAAATTTGCATTAAAACTTGAAAGTATTACAAAGCTGAAAGTAAAAGCTATAAATGACTTTAAAAATTAAAAACAAGCTAAGTTATATTAAAAATTAAGCTAAGATAATCTAAGATGCCTCCAAGGCTTACAAAAGGCTCTATTTATAGCCGAAACTTTCATTCTTGGGTCTTCCAACTGTGCTTCTTTTGTGAGAGCTTCACTAGGTGTTTTTGTTATGTGAGGGACTTGATAAAAGTAATCTCAGCCATTTAATCTTCTTGTGCTTCTTTTTGAATCAATGTAGCCATCGAAATTACTTGGAAATAGTGAGGGATTGCCAACATGGCAATTATAAAGCTGGGGGGAGATAGTGGAGGAGGGGGAAATGTTTTATCCAGGGGGTTGTAGAGGTTGCAGGGTAAAAGGGTGGGAAGACACCCGTGAGTTGTATATGGGTTTATTTGGGCGGGAAAAATGGTTTTGGGTAAGTTGGCAGCTTTGGTCCCTCATCTCATATATCTTTATTGCAAATTTCGATTTCAGCCCTTTGTCTTGTTATTCTTGTAATACAACTTGAGGTTTGGCAACTTTAGTCCCTCGAGTTGTATTTTCTTCACTTGGTTGACTTTTGACTTTGACTGGGTTGACTTTCTGACTTTGACTGACTTTGGCTTTGATTTGACTTTGTCTTTTCCATCTCGTGTTTGGTTTGGTCGTTTTTGGCTTTCTTCTTATCCTTTTCCTGAATATCCGTTTCCTGCATAATACAAATGCAAAACATACAAATACAATGTATTTTGGTACGTTTTTAGTCATTTAAGTCCGTCTTTGATAGAAAATGGTATGTATAATTAAGCACATACCACCATTTGACCTTTCCGAGTTTATATTTTTGACTATAACTGAGTTTAACAATCGATGATTCATATGAACTTATTAAAACCAAACTCGATCCATTGTATGCTGATTTGTTTTCCATATTATCCCTTTAAGCAAATAGTAAACTCTAGAAAAAACAAACTCTGAGTAAAAAAAATCAAACTCGGTAATTCTTCATCCGAGATTCAATCTAAAGCATCCTCTTCTTCTATTATCCACTGTACAGCCCTTTATCACATTTTTACTTAATCATTTGCCTAAGATTATCCAAAATGTGTAATATTCAACAAAAATCAATCACACAGTGAAACAAACGTCGTAATCTTCATCTTTACCGAGTTTAAACTCGGTAACCCAAAACCATCAAAGATCAATCAAAACACTTTATTCTACTTACGTTTGAGAAAGAAATGAAATTGAAATCGTTGTAATGAACTTAGAAAGCTTAGAATGAATATCTTCTCAAACTCGATAATGGATTCGGTAATAATAAAATTGAAAATCAAAAATGACTCTCCTTTTTATACCCACCGAAAATATTTTTGAAATTTGACACTTTTAGCCCCTGTACTTTTAATTTTCAATTCAGACCTTGTTTCTTTGAAATTTGTTTATGAATTTTCACAAACTCCCCCTTAAACAATGAAGTTTTTCCAAAAACTCCCCCTTGAAATGAAATCATGTATAGTACTTAGTCCGAAAATGAAGATGCTTAAATAAAAACTCCCCCTTGAAACCATAACATTTTTTAAATTTATTCTTTGTGAGAAATCCTTATTTTTATTTAATTTTGAAAATGGTGTTTGTGAATGAAAATTATTAATAACTCCCCCTTAGATCATGATTCCGTATTTGCAATTTGAAAGCTTTGTATAAAAACTTGAAATCATGAAACTAAGCATGTGATCTTGTTAAATTGTGTTTTTTTATGTTTTTTTAATATGAAAAGTATGTCAAATCTTTTTGGTATTTTGAAATTTTTTAATTTTTTCTTTTTTTTAATCAGTAGCTTCGACAAGTCCCGTTTTCACTATTTTTTTATATGTACACTAACTATCCTTAATATTTTTGGATTTTTCTTTTTCTTTTCTTAACTACCTGTTTGACTTCCTTTATTTTATCAACACTAGGATCATAGAATGAGAAGCGTTCATAGAATAATCTACGGATGTCCTGATGGATAAATTCATCGTCCCTGATTTTTCACTAGCCCCAAGCTAAGCGTAAAAACGAAATCACCATTAAGTACAAGTAAAGATGCTAACACTACTTATAACTATGACTTGTCAACTTTTTGCTCCCAACAATTATTCAATTAGTGTGATTGTGCTTAATTTTAAGTTAAATTTAGATCGACAATTTTAGAAAGTAGTATAGTTTATGTGCATAACGATATTTCTGAAGAAATCTAGGGAAAAGACTAGATCACCCACCAACCAGCATATTCTCGATAGATCCTCAATATCCGAGTCGACTTAGGTTATCAGGTTGAGACCCCACAGGAGAATGTTCGCAATGTAATAGCGGGATACTCCATCCTTTTAGGCCGAATTTCTTAGATTTACCGCTAAATAAACAACACTATTCAAAGCACGCAAACATCAAAAATTTAATGATCTCATTGGTGTGATTATTCCATGTAACGACCTTTCTTCTCGGAACGTCCCAGCCTCATCATCTAAGTGCCCAGGTTTTTGACACCACATGGAGAATACTTAATCGAAATAATCTATCGACGGCAACCAACAACTTTTGAAGTCTTAAAGCAAGTTATTCTTAGTTTAAAATTATACTTGAGTTTAGAAAAAGAATTCTAACCATTAAATTTTCATTTTATTGCTATAAACAAATACAACCCGTCATCAATTTTAACATGACTACAACATCGGCCACAAGCCTCCGACAAGGGATTGTTTTAAAAAAAAAAAAAAGTTGGGGGGGGGGGAAACCTTTTTTAGTCTGACGACGATTTCTTATATGAATGACACTTACAGAATGGCACATTTGGCAATTTATTATCTCACTATGGGCCCTTGTTTTTGAGAGACTGCAACATCGTTTATGAGCCGGCAAATGCAGTAAACCTTTATTAGCCCACAGTTTATATTATTATTATTATTATTATTATTATTGACTATATATTTTCCGTAATAGAGAAAATTTCGTTTTAGAAACTCAAGTATAAAGCTGAATTAAGATGAATATTTTTGTATCCGAAAGAACTTCTTTTTAGAAAACGTCGATTTAAAATTAAAGCAAAATTAAGCACATTTATTATCAGTTAAAGCTTCTGGAGAAAAAAAGCGACAATTACACCTATAAGCTTTTAAATTTTCAAATAATCCTTGCTTATCATCCTACATTGTAAAAACACTATCATTTTCCGAACTTCGTCCGCCAAAATTTAAAAATCCCTAATCTAAAAGGATCCGCGAATGCTTAGGCCTAATAAGACTTTGTCGTTTATTAAAGGGTTTAAGGGTCCAAAGATAAAGAGGGGGGGGGAGGGAGGTTAGGATAATATTAGGCAACCGGTATACATGGGCTGACCGAGTCAAAATTTATTCTCATTCTACCCATTGGGAAAGTCAAAACTGTTACAAAACACTTATTTTATTTTTGAAAAATTTAATTTTTTTCATTTTTTTGGTATTTTTGCAAAAATTTGGTGGTAAAAACGGGATTTCATGACAACAACGGCTGCAGGCAAAAATCAAATCAAGATCCCCCCCCTAACTAGAACTAAAACATCGTCCTTGATGTTTTTGAAAGGGTACTACGAAATCTAAGGCCGTTTATTAAATTGTGCCAAAGAAGATAGAACAGTTCCGATTAGAATTAGGATATTGGATTCCAAAATGGCTGAGGATGTGAAAACAAAAACTGAGAGCACGAGAGCTTTACAATCCGGGCAACCTGGCAATTAACAACACAAACACAAACGACAGAAATGAAGAGGCGAGCCTCCACACACACAAGAAAACACTTATTCTTTACTAACACAATACTACGAAAAGCATGGGGTGCCTCCCACGAAGCGCTGTTTAAGGTCGCTATGCTTGACCCGTCCCCAAATTTATTGGTCCATGGGGAACGTCTGGAGATCTGGGACTACCAATTGGTTGGTACGTCCCCTCCAAAGTAGTGCTTCAAACGATGACCATTTACTTTGAAATTTGGCCCGAGTTTTGGGATAACTCGACAGTGCCAAAATGGACAAACTCACTTGTGGTACAGTGAAATGGTCCACATCCAACGCGGGTCTTAGTCTTGCCAAGAAAATCTTTAATCTAGAGTTAAAGAGGAGGACTACGAACACCTGATGATTGAAAACGCTATTTTGATCTTGAGTCATGGATTCTCTTTGTTTTCTCATTTGTAATCAAAAGAATTTTCCATAGGCATGATTCACGAAAGTTCATTAAGTTCATTGATTAGAACTTTTCTAGATCACCCGCGGTTTTTGATATCAAGAGTTTTGTTATGCTTAAGGGCCAGTAAGCTTTGTGCTCCAACTCAGTACCGGCAGATGACATGCCTTTCCATACACAAGCTTGTACGGAGTGCACCCGATGGGTGTTTTGTAAGCTGTGCGGAAGGCCCAGAGAGCTTCATCCAGATTATCCGACCAAGAGGCACGATTTCGCCCGCGGTCCTTTCAAGAATTCGTTTTAAACCACGATTGGAACCTCAACTTGCCCACGTTGTTTGTGGGTGATAACCGGTGGAGAGATGAAGAGTAGACTTCGTATTTCAGCATGACCTTTGCAAATTAGGTTCATTGCAAAAATGGTTTCCGCGTCACTTATGATTGCACGAGGGTCATCGAATCTGACAAGAGAAGATTTAAGAAATTTGCAAACAATTTTCGGGCATACATTGGTGGGAGCGCTTTTGCAATCAACCATTTTGACAAGTAATCGACACCTCCACGAGTATATATGTTTGTTTCCCACAAGAAGACGGGAACTTTCCCCATGAAGTCATACCCCAAAATGTCAAAGATTTTCGGCAAACTTGGGATAGTAGTTTTGGTGGCATCTCATCACATGTAAATTTTTGCCTTGACGTGACCAATTGTCACATCGGGTGACAAAGTTTGTGGGCAACCTTGTAGATCCGGGGCCAATAAAAACCTGAATCAAAGATCTTTTAGTCGGTGTAATTGGCACCGTAGTGTCCCCCGGTGGTCCATTATGGCAAGCTTCGAGATGCTATAGGCTTCCTTGCCGTGCACACACCGCCGATCACTCGATCCCACATATCTTAACAGAAGGGGTCGTCCCAAAAGTAGTGTTGACGAAATCTTTGAAAAAACTTTCCTTTTCATTTTCTGCTAGAGACGACATCCATTTGATCACAAAATTTCCCAGTCATGGTAGTTTGCAAATCACAAACCAACGTGGCAATTATCATCACCACGAAGGTTAACCATCCCAGTGTCCGAGAGGAAATGTTTCTTTCCTGTAATTTCCTTTTTCACGAGTTCTACTTGATAGGGATTTTCAAGTCAGGAAAAGGTGGTTTGCGGCGAGATTTTCTGCTCCGTTTTTTATCACGGATAACGACATCAAATTCTTGGAGCAGCAAAATCCACCGGAGCAATCTTGGCTTAGCATCCTGCTTAGCAAGCAGGTATTTGAGAGCCGAATGGTCCGTATACACTATGCTTTGGACAAGACAAGATCTGGCCGGAATTTCTCGAAAGCATACACTACGGCAAGTAATTCTTTTTCGTTGTAGTGTAATGTGCTTGAGCTCGGTCATAGTTTTTGCTGCATATGTATTGGCTGGAAGTGCTTGGTTTTACGTTGCCCTAGGACTGCCCCAACAGCAAAATCACTTGCATCACACATAATTTCAAAGGACAAGTCCTAATTGGGAGCAACTAGAATTGGAGCCTGAGTAACTTCAACCTAAGAGGTTTCAATGCTTCGATGCATTCCATCTGAGAAGAATAACGAGTTTCTTATTTCAAGGAGTGGGTCAAAGGCCTTAGGGCGATTTTGGAAAAATCCGATAAATCGTCGTAGAATCCCGCGTGACCGAGAAAACTGCGAATACCTTTCACGGTAGTGGGATGAGGCAATTTTGTAATGACATCAACTTTTAATTTATCAACCTCAATCCCGGACTTAGAAATCTTATGGCCAAGGACTATTCTTTCCTTGACCATAAAGTGGGCATTTTTCCTAATTTACATAAGATAGGTAACTTCATCACTACATAAAAATTCTTTTGAGCATTTATGTCTAAGTGGGAAAGATCGCAGGAGGAGAAAGAATCACCGAAAACCGGTGAAATCATCCATGAAGACTCCATTGGTTTTCTCAATTCAATCGTGAAAGATTGCCACAATAACACCTTTGGAACGTGCCCGTGCATGCATAACCCAAAAGGCATGCGACGATAGGACAAATGTCCGTAAGGGCAGTGAATGTAGTCTTCTCATGACAAGTGGGAAGATGGTCAAATCGGGATCTGAAAATAGCTAGAAAATCCATCCAAAAAGAAATAGTACTCATTTTCGGCTAAATCTTTCCAAGCATCTGATCCATTCAAATGCCAAAACGGGAAATGGTCTTTATGAGTTGCATCATTGAGTTTTTGGTAGTCGATATGCAAACTCGCCATCCCGTAACCAACCTAGTAGGTATTAATTCATTTTTCAATTTTTCACACACGGTTATCCTCCCTTCTTATATTTTTTTTAAGGGACAACAATGAACCGGGCTTACCCTCAGGGACAGTCAAGATAGGGTAATTAAGATCCGGCATCAAGAAGTTTTGATAACTTCTTGCTTAATAACCTCATGGATTATGGTGGGTTAACCCATCTCTTGATGTTGAAAGCTAGCTGGATTGGCATTTTCTCCATCCAAAATTCCTTTATGGGTGCAAAAACTGTGGATCTAACCCTTGGGATCTCATGAGAAGACCTTCCAAGCAATGGCATGTTTGTGTGACTTATAGAACCTTGATCAGGAGCGTTTTTATCTCATCTTTTAAGTTTTTAGCGATTATGAAGGGTAATTTATCAATCACTCGCTCCCAAAAACGCATACTGGCAATATGGGATTGTAAGTCTTTGAGGTTCAAGTCCGGAGATCTTCACATGAAGATATAATCATTTCATGCACATTAATTTTACAACTTGTGACGAGACGGAGATTTGGGTCGCTATGATCACACTAACAAATCCCTCAAGGTAAACATAAACCCCTTATAATCATAGATGGCCAAGTTAACACCTGGTGGTATGAATCATCATGTTCAAGAAATTTCATCGATCTCTTCTAATAGAAAAATACCACCGAAGGGAGTAGAAAGATGGAGAGCGGGAAGACCGATCATAAGTTTTCCGTAGTAGAAGTGGGATTACCACTTTCCAAAATTTTCAAGTACTTCTTGAACATATTCCATCACAACCAATGTCATAACCATCAGACTCGTTAAGCCGATTCAAATGAAATTGTAGGAGAAGTCCTTAGATAACACCAACTTTTGAAGGTTACGTATAGGTCAGCATGTCTAAGGGTCATTTGTTCACTCGTAAACGTCTATCCAGGCAGTGCCAACCTCAATAAAAGGTCTTCCTAAGATTAGGGGAACCCGAGGATCGGCAACGTAATCAACGACCACAAAATCGGCAGGAAAGAAAAATGTTCCAACTTTCACGAAAACATCCTCGGCGATGCCGGTTGGAGTAGAAATCGTTCCGAACGGCAAGTTTAAAAATCAATCGGGTTTGGACAAATAAGCCTGGAGACTTAGATCTTTCCAAATGGAGAGAGGCATATAGGTAGATGCTTGCACTGAGATCGGCCAAGGCTCAGCATGTCTTCATCATCCGGAAAGGTCACGCGTGTATAACAGAAATTACCGGGTTCTCCAAGTTTTCTCGGAAACTATTTAGGATAACCGCCGAGCAATTCTCGTTTACCGGTGTCTTTATCAACTCAATCATCTATACGTTTGTTCATTTTTTTTTTTTTTTTTTTTTTTTTGGTTGAGGAGCTTTCTAAACATGGTGCAAATTTATGCATGTGTAGGATAGCGTCCGCGAAACTTAGCTCAGAATGGTAGATTCCCAAAAAATCTCCATAAATTTGAAGCTAGAAGATCTGTCTATTCACGGAGCTTTCTCTTGATGGCCCTAGGAAGTATAAGGCAGGGTTTGTTTAGTCTTTGAAACAACAACGGGCTCACCAATTTGGTCGTTAGTTTGGACCACCGAAGGTTGGAAGTTAGATTTAAGTATGGACTCAGAAATGGTTGAAACTGATAGGGCTTCAGTGACTTTTGGTGTTTTAGCTGATGTGTGTTCAGTTTACAGATCTTACATACATTTAAATGGCGTGAATACTCCTGTATCATATTTTTCAACTTCTGGTAAGATTTAATGTCGTGTACAAAATATTATTGTAGGTAATAACAGTTAATTAATAGAGTTAAACAGCGTTGAGGTTACTACAATGTAGTATTATTGTTTTCAACCATATTTATCAAGGAAGAGTTCAGATTAAACATATTTTATTTTATCACCTATTGTTCAGGTTGGTTTAAATTGATGGTATATTCAGTAAGGGTTGTTATTTATTGGGTATTAATTCAGCTGTAAATTAAAGCTTAGGTATGAAAATATGGATTTAGTTTTGGAGAAATAGTTCAGTGGTTGTCAAAGTAATAAGTATAAGCTTAAGGTTATTTCAGTTAATGGTCAATTACTAAAGATGATTCAGTTCAGTATTCAGTGATTAATTTGTCTCTCTCGGATTATAGTTCAGGTCTGGTTAATTTATGTTTGTTCATATATCAGGATGGTTGTCTGGGTTAATGGAAATTTAATACGTTAACATCATTGATAAATGAGTACAGGTTGGATGGTTTGTTTTAGATCTTTAGGTTACATTGGTTTCAGTGGGAATTTGGATCGGGTTAATTTCAAGGTTTCAGTTCAAGTACTGGTTCTTCAGGCTATTAATTAGTTTAGATTAACATAGTTCAGTTTATACAAAGGGTTCAGATCAAGTACCAGTTTTCAGTTGGATTAAATCTTTAGTATATTGATGATGTTTCAGCGTTATGTGTTCATTTGAGAAGACAATACTTGTTTTCTGACTCAGATGGAATATGGAAAATAGAGGTATCCACACGACCGTACCAGCAAATAGTATCAACGGGACAGGGAGAATTACATACATCAATGCTGCATCAGGAGAATAAGATGTTAGAAACAAACCTCAAAATAAAAAATTATATAAAAAATTACTTCACACATAACCCAAACAAACCTCAAAATAAAACGACCCGTTTCCGCAACGTAACACAAAAAAAATAAAGAATAACAACACTACATACCACACATTTTCGCAATGTGAAGAACTTCTCACGACTCCCAGTCTAAAGAATGAAAATATTCTATCATCGACCAATTTTAAAGAATAACAACATATAATTTCAGGAACATCACTATTCTTAATACTAACCTACACATTCCACATTCATTGCAATGAAACTGTTCCTTTAAAATCTAAATTACAGCACAACATGAAGTTAGTGTAGTTCTCAGAACTTACGATATGAAACAAATGAATGTGAAGTGTGTTTACATCATCTTTATAGAACTTGCAGATGTCACAAAAATATTCTTCCATTTTTACTCCACATTTAGTACATATCTTAGCAGCATATCATAACAACATGTAAAATTGTTACATACTTACATAACCTTGTAAAAGTTTCAAATAATTTTGATAATCATCTCATGACAAACCTGTTGCTCGGTACTAAAAAGTTCCCCAAATTACCTAGAAGAAACAACCAAACAATGAATCAATAACCTAAAAAACAACAAATTAATGAATAACCTCATCAAAAACATACTTACTTGCTTGATATCATGACGAACAATCTCATGACATTCCTTAGGGTTTGTCAATACCTCTATATACGTAACACACCAAAAAAATCATTAGTTAACATCCTGTAAAGCAGTAAACAAACCAAATATTTAATTTTGTTTATATTATGTTTATTTAATACAGTAGTTAAACAAATATGCACATGACTATTTAAGTCCTATGCATAGCTAATGTTAACAAAGAAAGTGCTTGCTAGAATTACTTCCACATCTTATGCTTTCCATCGAAGAACCCCTTGTGCTTTCCAGCAAACATCCCATGCTTCCATCTATTTCCAAACTTCCTATGCTTGAACTTACCATTCCCATGCTTCCATCGATTGCCAAACTTCCCATGCTTGAACTTGTCCATAATCACCATGTCCATAACTGCCATGCCCATGAGTAAGATGGTGGGCCCCATATACAGCTGCAGCAGTGGCTGCACCTCCAGCTAGTATGGTTCCCATGCCAGGTCCTCCATGCCCTGGAAAAATATATATTTAGACCAACTTTGGCATTTAATTGATCGCATATAACGGATGTCATATATCATACCATACATGTCTCACAAAAATGCACAGCATAACTCTTTTATTTTATAATTTTCATAATTGAAATTACTTAATTGTCAAAATTATCATTGGTTAGTGTATTGATGTACACAATGTCGTAATTTTCATAACTGAAATGTAGTTTACAAATTTGACCAATAGCTTCAGATGTCTATTAACTAAAGATGACAAACAAAAGTTGACAAACAAAAGTTGCAATGCTTATGATATGGAGAGGTAACAAAAAAATTAATAAACAGTAATAGCTATCACAAGATCTGATGAAGTTTATTAGAAACGAACATGAATGATGTAGAGCTAATGGACCAGGATAGCCTGATGGGGGATAGCCAGCTGGCCGGTAGCCAGCAAAAGGGTAACCATGTTGAGGATAACCACCAGGGGGAGGATAACCATGTTGAGGATAGCCATCTAACAGAGGATAACCAGCTGGCTGATAACCTCCAGGAGGAGGGTAATTAGGATACCCGTGAGACCCATGTTATAGAGGGTATCCTCCATGTTGTGGGGGGTATCCTCCATGTTGTGGAGGGCAGTGCCCATAACCACCAATAGCATATCCAACTAGATTAGAGAATAATCCTTTGTCTTGTTGATCGTTGTTATTTATGTTCATCTTTACCGCCACCCCATTTTACTTTAACTTTATATCTCCTTCACAAAACAACTGCAGTAGATATAAAAACAAAATTATTGTCACCGGAGTAAAACCTTTAAACAATGAAAAAGTAGTTGATACATATCTAAGAAGGTATTTCACGAATATTAAAGCTCGAGCCTCATTAAACTTGCTATTTACTCTATTTCCCTAAAACATACTGAAACACTTGCTACAACGAATATTGATAATAGACACACTTTTTTAAACATAATGAAGCTTTAAAAAATGATAGATTCGTTTAATCATCATAAATCATAATAACTTGAGGTTAGAAGTGCTCTTCTTCAAAAAATGCAATGTTCCGCCAGTAGTCTAACCTTACAGGTGACTAAAACACTTTGAGCGAAGTTATTCTGTCAAAATCTTATAATGTCAATCCATTAGGACTTAAGTGCTCTTCTTCAAAAAATGCAATTTTCTAGAAGTATTATCATTCACAATTATGATTCATGATGATAGCTTAAACTTACACTGGATATATCAGTTTAACTTACAGTGATTTCATTATGGTGGCTTAAATTTACCATGCTACAAGTTCGTCCTAGAAAAAAGATAAAACATCAACAACAGATAGAACAATTTGCTGGCCATTCGTTGATTCTTCCTACAAATAACTTTATAGACAGTCAAATTACATTATGACTGAATAAGACACATAATGCAACCTAAGGATTCAATGACAAAAACATAAAAAAGTATCTAACATTAATATAAAGGATACTAAATAAAAGATTAGAAAATACCCCTTCACTAAAATTTGAATCTGAATAATTCTACATAGCATACCTCTAGAAAATCGCAGTTAGAGATGTATTGACTTTCCACAAAGCATTCAACTCCTCCAACTGTGACCCGTATTGGTTGCTTTAAACCCTTTCATGGTTTTTCACCTTGCAATCCTGCAACATATAGAGATGCATAGATGTCAATTATTCTATTATTAACAATATTCGGTTTCCACAATAGCTATCATAAGTAACCATTATAAATTATAAATTAAGGAAAATTATCAATCTTTCGTTAGGGTTTTGAGAAAAAACATATAACTTTAAAGAAAACAAAGAAAACAAACCTGCAAAAAAAACAACTATGCATACACAATCTTTCATTAGGGTTTTGAGAAAAAACATATATCTTCAAACAAAAGAAAGAAGATGACAAAACTACACAAAAAAACAACCAACATAATCTGAAAAAATAACACAGTTCATCATTAAGGTTTTGAGAAAAAGAGAAAACTTATTAAACGTACCTGCAACAATATCTTTTTAATTATATACGGGATTTTTAAATTAGTAGAAGTAATTGTTTTTGTATTTATTTTTGCATGAGCTTATATATTTTAAGTTGCAAGATATAAACAAAAAAACCAGCTAGTCTAGTGGTTATGTGGTTTCTTAATATCACAAAGGAGTCAGGTTCAAATCTTGTAAACGGCAAAAATTTTAAAATACCGAAATTTATTATAAAAAAATCAAAACGATCAAAATTTATTATAAAAAAATCAAAAAATTCGAATTTTCTAAAATAATTATGCACCAAATATTAAAAAATTGATGTCATGGATTGAATTAAAAAAAACAAAATTATTAACCATTATTGTTCAAAATTATAAACAAAATAAATTTAATTTCAAAATTATGTTAAAAAATATATAAAAATACAAATTATGTTAAAAAATAAATTTTAAAAGTTAATGACATGGCAACCAAAATGACATTGCATTATGATGTTGAATAAAATAGTCAAAAAATGTCCGTCCTGATTATATATAATATATAATAATAAATAAATAATATAAATAAATTTATATATATAATCTAGTTAAAATGGTGTAGGTGCTTAAAGTTATTAAAGTGAGAAGCAATAAAAATTAGACAAATATCACATTATTAATTAGTGTGTTTGGTTCGTGTAACGATTTGTTTGGTTCGTGTACTATTGTTGGAGTTTCGGTTCGTGTACGAAGTAATTTGGTTCGTGATTTTTAGTAATACAAGTTTCTGTTAATCAGTGTTTATATAGTTTATCATTTATTTTGTTAACTCTTATTTAACTTGTAAGAGTGTATCATTCAATTTGCGAAAAAAATTAAATTTCCTATTAATATTCTTTTTGTGAAGCAAAATTATGTATCAATGTATCAGCTATAACATGAGGTATCAAGTTATTGTTGTAGTACATCAATTTTTTAGGAATACAAAGATTTAATTTTCAAGTAACAACTATTATTAAATCACATGATAAATTTTATAAAAAAATAAAAAGATTTCCAATTGTTTAAGATCACCTCTCATTTTTAATAACTTTAAGCCTAACTAATCACTAACAATAACCACCCCTATATAGATATATATAAAGTATATAAATATATATAAATATATATATATATATATATATAATAAATATATATTTATATAAAGATATATATATAAATATATATATCATGCCCTTGAGATTACCATGAAAGTGTTTTTATTTGATAAGATTGATAAATCTTTGTTGACAAATTGATTCATATTTTTTGATTTTGATTCACAAGTAAAACCTCATTTAATATTGAATCAAATCTAAAAATCACAATTTAATTCAACAAATCATTGTTAAAATCGCAGTTATTGATAAGATTCATTAAAACTGAACAGATGATTCAGTAATTTTAGTTATATACGCAAAAACGAGTGAGAGTAATTAACATTGATTCAAAATGTTTTATTTTACACATTTTGAATTAAAATTGCAATTAAAATGATTTTCTAATCGCTTGAAAAAATTGAATCAAAAGGTTAAACATCTATCGATTTTTGAAAACGTTTCAATCTTCTCAAATAAAAACATTCCTCCACTCTATCCAAGCTTATAATATATATATATATAAATATAAATATATATATATATAATTTATATAATATTTGCTCCAGTTCCGTTGAAAGAATTTAATTCATGTATAAGATAGAGAAATCTACGTTGATCAAATTTGATTCATATTTTTTGATATTTATTCACAATGTAAACATTATTTAAATAGTGACACAAAGCTATAAATAACAAATATGATTCACAAATCATGCAAAAATTGAAGTTTCGGTATATTGATTCTTTAAATTTGTATATGAATATTCAGTATTTACTTATAATGCAAAAACAAGATTTTTTTAACATGATTCGAATTTTTTTTTACACATTTTTGAATTAAACACATTAAAATGATTGTTAACGCTTGAAAAACTAGAATCAAAGTTAAAAGTGATATCATTTTTGAAAACCTTCTCAATCTTCTCAAAATAAAAACATTCTCAATCGATCCGGATTATATATATATATATATATATTGTAGATTATTATAAAAGGGGGTTAAATGCACTACTTACTAAATATTTTAAATGAGGTTGTAAACCCACGCTCCGCTGTGGAGCGCGGAGAAAAAAACGAATAAAAAGAGCGTGAAGTTTTTTTTAAAATGTTTTTTAAAAAAACGGGTCGGGCCGGGTCAACCCACCGGAACCCGCGGGTTTTGCGGCAGGTCAACCCGGGTTTAATGAGGTGCATTTAAGGGGTGCATTTAATGTGAGCAATCCTGCCTTTTAATACTATAGTATAATTAGTAACTAAGCTTAATTAAAAAAATAGTAAATAGACATTTAATTAAGTTAGATTGGACAACAGCCCGAGAAGCCCTTATGTAAGCCCACCATCGACCGAACACACTTGAGGGGTGTTTGGCATGACTTGGCTTGGAAGAAAAATTATATTTATTTTATTTGTTAAGATAAATATGTTTTAAATAAATAAAATTTTCTTTTCTTTTACTTAAACATTTCTTATTAGATAAAGACAAAGTTTAACTATAAATATAAACCTAATTAAGACTTGGATTTAGTTAGTTTTTGTAAACTCTAAAATCCTCTTCCCTTCCCTTTGTTCCTCTCGTAGGCCGAACACACCAACACATACATTGTAGAGTTAAGTACATTTTTGGTCCTTGTGGTTTGGTGAGATTTCACTTTTGGTCCAAATTCAAAAAAGGTTTGGTTTTAGTCCAAAAACATAGTTTCGGTCCACTTTTAGTCCAATCCCGTGAATTTGCACTAAAATTTTTGAACTAAAAGTGAAACGAAATTATGTCTCTTGGACCAAAGTTGTAACGAAACTATGTCTTTTGGGTCAAAAGTGGAACGAAACTATGTGTTTTGGACCAAAACCAAACTTTTTTTATTTTGTACCAAAAAATTGAAAAAAATCACCAACCACAAGGACCAAAAATGGTACTAACTCACATTGTATGTAATGTGTTAGTTGAATTCTATGAACACTGCTTGTTCTAGACGAGAAAGTAAACCTAAGCCTACAGCTATAACGAGTTTGGTGTATTGTTATTGGGGACAATTTAATTGGTCAGATCCACTTTGGTGAGTGGGTTTGTTGTGATGTTTGGAGATCTACGAATTCGTGTTTACTTACGAGCTAAAAGGTATGTAATTTAGATTACTGCATAGTTAATTAAATTGTTGGTGTATAAGAATTCATGAGGGAAAACATTTTTCACATAAACTGCAATTTTAATCAAGTTTTTCCTTTGTGTAATTAATCTGGTTAATTGCTTACTTAATTTTCAAATAAAAATTATAAAATATAAAACCTAAATATGTTACACACTGTTTCCATCACTAACTTCTTGAATGTAAAATATTTAATTAACATAAAAAAAATTAATTTTGCATAATATCTCGTTTTTGATCGATATATTAGCTAATTTTATCTAACTATTTTATGATGTTATGATCTATTGTAATATTCTAGATCCTTATCGTATGGAATTGATGAAAGCTAATATATGGTAAAAGGAGAAGACAAATTGAAACTAAAGATAAAAAAAACATCTGAAATAAGACAGAATGAACTTTTGGTTTATGCAGTAAAAAAATTAGCTTCCTTGACTGGTCTTGTTTATAACATAAGAAAATGAAGATTTTTATCTACATGGAGTATTAGGCTCGAGGTTTTATAGATCGGTAGGATTTGAATGTCTCGACCCGCCAGTCGATATAGATCTTTTCAAGAAGGTTAATCGAGATTTCAGATTTTACAGCGACCTAGAAGACTTAAGAAACATCGGAAGGTGGGAAAAGGACTTTGAAGCTCTCTAGAAGATTCCTCTTTAGAATGTGGTACAATCATTCTAGAAAGCTTATTTTGAACTTTTCTGAAAACCCTCACTTGTACATAATTGCCCTAGATTTAGTATTATAAACACAGGAGGTGCTCTCATTTGGCACAACACGCCTCAAATCACTTATATTATCTCTTGTAAAGTTCTCTCAATATATAAGTATTTCTTATTCCACTTGTTCTTTTCTTTTGCCTTATTTAGTTTCTTAAATCATTGAGTGTTCGAGAAAAGCTAACTTAGTCGAGATTAAGTGTCACACGGAGCTTGTAGAAAAGGAGTATGTGACAAGTGGTATCAGAGGCAAATCGTATCGAGGCAGACCATAGGAGAAATCGTTCATATCGTTCTTCTACAATTCTTAAAAGTATTTGCTAAATCGTAATTGTGGCGGAGAGGTAACCCTGAGAATGTTGATTATGAGTAACAATATGTCTTGTTTGAGGACAAAATTTCGCATTCGATTCGGCTAAGATAAGGAATAATCAAACGAGGAAGACGTCGCTACAAAGTCTGGAACTTAAGTCGCCTAGAAAGGATAGTAATGGAACTAAATCCAAAGGGAAGTATCGTTGCAAATGATGGGACCCAAAAAGTACAAAAGTTGAATGTCCATTTAAGCCATGAGGTCCTGAGTAAAGGTCATGTCTTTTCAGGGGGTTAATTCGTTGATAGCCAATGACCAATTCTTGAGGACCGTGCAATGAATTCGAGGTGGGAGATAGTGTCACGAAGCTCAAATTCTGAAAGGTTATATTCTGCTTAAAACGTGTATGAGTGCTTGTTTTATCATGTTTTATCTTGTAGGACTTTTAGAGTACCGCCAAATGGTTAAAGATATAGTATGTGCCCACTACTAAGAGTAACTCAACTGTCGCACCACCAATGGTAGAGAGTTGGGGTGCATCCCGATGAGATCCAAGACAAGACGAATCCACCAAAACTCTATGGAATGGCAGGAGAATGGTTGGTTCTATCGGGTTATAGGACTCACAACGTGGTTGAGAAATGTCATTCATTACAAAAATACGTAAGATAGAAGCACAAAATTTTTATTTTAACGTATCAATTTTAAACAAGCATAGGTCCTTCCAACGTAATGAAATAGATTTTTTTTCAACCTTCATTGAATACTTGTTTTGGATTTTTAAAAAGGACAAAAACTATAGATACGCAATATATTTTTTGAAAAGAACAGAGCTACGCCATATACTTTATAAACTCCGAAGCTAGCTAAAATACATTCAAATTATGTTTGATCTAGCTAATATGACCAGTTATTTGACCTGTTTGACCGGTTACCACTTATAAAAGTTACAGTAATGGTCCATGTGGTTTGCGTTGACTTCCACCGTTAGTCCCATGTCATGTTTTAATGTTTTATTATTGCAACGTTAGTCCTTTATACAAATTTGTTTTAATATTGTAGTGTTAGTCCTTTATACTAACGACATTTAGTCTTAAAATTTAGTTTCCTAAAAATTAATACACTTTATTTATATCGTATTTTATACATGTTCTATACTACGTTCCTTAATATAAGTTTGTATGCACGTTTATCACCATCTTTTTTTTATGAACGTTTTTATACACACATTTTTATACACGTTTTTATACACATGTTTTTATACACATTTTAATACACGGTTTATACACACATTTTTATACACATATTTTTATAAACGCATTTTTATACACACATTTTTATACACGTTTTGTTTACGTTTTTATACACACATTTTTACACACACGTTTTTATACATACATTTTTATACACACATTTTTATACACGCCTTTTTATTCACATATTTTTATACACGGTTTTATACACATTTTTATACACATTTTAATACACACATTTTTATACACGTTTTTTATACACACATTTTTATACACGCGTTTTTATTCACACATTTTTATACACGGTTTTATATACATATTTTTATACACGTTTTTAATAAAAAAAATAAAAACGTTGTATAAACTTTATAAAAATGTTGTATGAATATTAAAAAGGACTAACATTATAAAAAAAAAAATTATAAAAAAGTATGTATAAAATTATTTAATCAAACGTGTATAAATATATGTGTATAAAAATGTATGTATAAAATCGTGTATAAAAATATGTTTATATAAATGTATGTATAAAAACTGTGTGTATAAAAACGTGTTCAAAAATATGTGAATAAAAACGTATGTATAAAAATGTGTGTATAAAAACGTGCATAAAAATGTGTGTATAAAAATGTGTGTATGAAAATGTGTATAGTGTGTATAAAAGCGTGTATAAAAATGTGAATAAAAACACATGTATAAAAATGTGTGTATAAAAATGTGTGCATAGAAACGTGTGTATAAAAATGTGTGTAAAAATGTGTATTAAAATGTGTGTATAAAAACGTGTACAAAAATGCGTGTATAGAAATTTGTATATAAACATGTATAAAAATGTGTGTGTAAAAAGGTATGTATAAAAATGTGTGTATAAAAACGTGTATAAAATGTGTAACTAAAAACGTCTATAAATATGTGTATAAAAACGTTTATAAAAACGTGCATAAAAACTTGTATGAAAAAGTAAATAAAAACATTTATAAAAAAAAAACAAAGTTTTTATTTAAAATCTTTAAGAAGTCTAACATATGAGGACATACTTGTTTAGTAATAAATGGATCTACCGGTTGCAATAATAAAACAAACAGTCGTTAGTACAAATGACTAATATTGCAATAATAAAACATGACATGTGACTAACAGTAGAAGTCAACACAAACCACAAGGACCATAAACGTAACTTTTCTAAGTGGAAATCGGTCAAACATGTCATATAACCGGTCATATTAGCAAGATCAACATAATTTAAATGTATTTGTCAGGCCCCCAAATAGGGTCCCGTCGGAATCAGCGTCTGGGGGCATGACGTTCATGAATATCTCACGTACAAAGCATAAAGAACGACCTCTAAGAGTACGTTTTGAAAATAAACATTGTTGCATTAAATTAAAATATTAATAAGTTTTACATTGATCAATTCAAATGATTTAAGAGCTAAAATGCGGAAGCTTAAATGAGTTTCAACAACAGTATTTAAAACATAGATAAATTCTTAAAAACCTGTCCAAGCAAAAGACTTCACATAATTCAAGCAACGACATCCAAGCTAAGCACCTAAGAAAAACATGCTTAAAACTTCAACGTAAAGTTGGTGAATTTATAGGTTTAGTCCAAATATTATCAGTGTGGACCTCAAGATTTTAAAACGTATGTGACAGTTATAGGAGATACAACTTCACATAAAGAGGCATTTATGTTGCACTAAGCTCATGACACTGAGACTAATATTGGAAGATAGCATGTACACTGCTATATAATATCCTTGCCCTTACAGGTGTCCGACCAAAGACCACCTAACTAATTTCGATATGATATACATCCGTATTGCCCTTTGCAGTATTCCGTCAAATTACCCGACATAAGAATGACCAAACCCGACTGGGGATTATTAGTCCCAATAAATCTATTTATTCACTCGCGCGCTCACTTAACCAGCCAGTCGATTAAAGGTAATTAACGGTTCATGATCATTCGAGCAATAGTGGTCTAAATGCTACTTAGGCAACACGTAAACAGGAAAATTCTCACGTATAGTACTGTGGTCCAAGTTTTTTAAAAGCCTCAATGTTTCTCACCCCAAGTTATAAAAAAATTATTCAAAACGAGTAAAGAGCGGGGCTATAAACTCACCTTAAGCAAATGGTGAGCAAATAATTCAATGGGGATAATAACGATACCGAACAACTCTAACCGCGACCAAGTTAAAAGACACACTTCAGAAACGAGAAATAAATACGAAACATCGAATAAGACGTGTAACGAAGTAGATATCCATAAGAGTTTGTGCTTTAGTTTATATAGTAAAACATGATATTAAGAAAGTATACGGTTTATATTTACGTTACGATATGTTTTACGGCAAGTTTCTAATTTCAAAAAGTTACTATTTTTAGAAAGTTTCTATTTTTGGAAAGTTATAAGTTTCATGTCGTTAATACCGTCCCCTAATATACGATGATTCCATTTACCTTGAATGCATTAGTGAAACCTAAACGCCACTTTCTAAGTCCGTCTCGCTACTAATTACTAAAAGTTTCTATTTTTAAAAGTTTCCCGTTTTAGAAATCCGAAATTAAGTTTGTGACATTTTTAAAAGTTCCTACTTAATATACTAACGTTATTACTTATTTCGCCAATATTTTAAAAGCTCAAAACATCCCAAATTGTTCGAAAAGGCATTTCCTATTCCAATCAGCAAGCTTATATAGTTAATAAGTTATTTTTCTGAAAAGTGTTCCAATATTCATTTCGCCATAACTTGTCCGTTTTAAATCCGTTTTTAGTGTTTGAGATATGAAAACTTATCTATTCAAAATAAGCTATTCAAAAACTACCTTTTCGGCTAATGAAAACATTTTTAAGTGACCTAAAACCTCATTATAATTTCGGATTAGCAAGCACATCTTTCGCAAACGCTTCCAAAAATCTAACCAAACTTCACAATAGTGCCTAATGTAACCTAAACCCATTCACTACTAAACCAACCAACAAAACCACACTTAATCTATTCATAATCCCATCACCATCTTTGTTGCAACACACAAGAATACTCGATCTCGCCAAGACTACAACACGAGTACTTAAAAATACCATCTTTATTATTTATAAAAACTTACTTAATAAGCTTTAAAAATCATAACACAAACATATGGATGTATAGATCTTGAATAGAAATACAAGAACATAAAGAAATCAAAAGAAGAAGGTTAGGGTTTACTTACAAATGATGAACAAGATGGAAAACAGAAGAAACTTGAAAGAAGATGAGTAGATCTTGAAAACCCAAGTATAAAACTAAACCCTAACTTATAAACCCTTGAAAACACTTGAAATCAAATGAAACCCTTTCTTGGAAACACCTTATATATTGATAAAATGAAGTTTAGGATGTGTGAATCTTGATAGAAATCAAAAGTATGGATTGGTTGTGTGTGTGTTTGTGTGCCGCGGCCAAAGAGAGAAAAAAGAGAGGAAAAATGATTTTTGGTGAGGTAACTTATGAAAGAAATGACCTAAAATCTTTAAGGTATGGTTTATATAGCAAGCAACTAGGGTTTAAGGTAACCATTGGCTTATGTCAAGTGGCTTGAGCCACCCTTTGTGGTCCTTGTGGTCCGATCGAGCTGGCCAAGGGGGAAAGGGACAAAAAAAATCTTTGCTTTGGCTCCAAGGTAAGCTTAAATGGCTCACTGGTGGAGTTGTGGTCCAAGGGTGTAAGGTTTATGATGTAAGGAAGTTGACATGTAGTGGAGAACAAGACAACATGTCATATTTCATGACTTGCATGCATGTGATGTTGTTAACTTTTAAAATTTTGGTTTTCCCTCTTTTGTTACTTGTACCTAAAATATATCATGACATCTAGATGATCATGAGTTGTTAACACTCTATACAAATTTTGGTTACTATCCCTCTTTCTATTGTTACTCTTTGATTTACCTAAAATATTATAGGTTTAAAAAGGGAGGACATACAAATTACAATATTGAGTGTACTTAAAGAACTTGTAATAAAGCTTTTATGGTTTACATGCAAAGGTGGTAACTTTTCGGCTCTGTTTGATCAAAACAACGCTAAAAACGTAAACTCCACGCCAAAAATATAAAATTGCGAAGTAAATATTCGTAAACACGAAATGACATAAAATACTTATTAATTATCATTCACGATCGCAGCCTAAGCTCGCTGACTGACATCAGAATACTTTCGATAAAGATTTTCAGTTTTTACATGGAACAAACTTCCGGATTAACGTCAAATTAAACACGTAACTTAATAAAAGTTAAAATAATGAACGGAAATGAGTATACTTATTGACCTGTGACGAGATGAAGACGAGGTGTCATCCTATCACATAAGTGAACCGACAACTCTTGTGCCTTGATGCTGAAAACCTTGATCTTCTCTGATGCCGCGTGCCAATTGTTGTCTTGTCCGTTCACCGTGTGCCCTCTCCTACGGAAACTTCTACTATCCATCCGCCTTTTGAGCTTCAGAACGTCTTATTCTTCGTTAGATGAAAATTCCGCACTTGCAATCTTTAATCTGAACTATTTTCCACGTTTTACTTTGGTGAGGAGCATCTTGCGGCCACAATCACTCTACGAACAATTGAACACTGTAGAGCGTCATTCCCGGCTATTAAGACGGCTATCCAGTTGTTATCGCTAAGAAAACGTCACAATAGATCTTCTTGTTTCATTGTCTGAACTACTACTAAATGAGTCTCATTTGACAAGGATTCGATATTGGTGCTGTTCTTTCTAGAGGAGTCTATAGGCCTAACTGGAAGAATGTCTGTGATAATAACCTTTTGCATAGGCAAGAAGTTTGAAGTCTGCACAATGTCCTTTAGGATCCTATTCCACCTGTGCTCATCTGTTATTCCTAAGCTCGTGATCCTACAACGAACCCATGACAACCAATTGCCCATCAGCGGAGACGTACCTGTTGCGCTTGACACATTGTCAGCATTGTTTATTGGGTCGGAGCCAACATAGTACACAAAACTCCTACTATTACCATCCGTTGAATGTCCTAAACGATGAGTCATAGGACTCTCGAGGCCCTTGTATAGTCTCTGAACACATTCTTAACGCAAGAACTACACAGATCAGAAATAGGGACTCATCTATGCGAGCGGAGTCTAGTGATATCCACTTGAAAACAAACTGACTATATCCTGCTGCCTATTGATATATGCCACTGAAGAGGATCATTCGAGTGCGGAATCTATACCTCTCACACAATGAAGGCTTTTCAGTTTTCCCCCCTTGTGATGATGCATTAGATCAATGACTAGCCTAAACAGGTACTACACTTACTCAGGGGGTAGTACATTGGCACATACTTTTGTGCGAGAGACGTTGCGCATGAGGAAAGACATACACATTTACTATAATGCTGCTCTCCAGTAGAGGAAGTAAGTGTGGGATGCACTCTTTGTAACCGGCTTTAGCGTCTATTGTAGAGAGTGAGCGAACATCTGACAAAGATAGTGCTAGGTGGCTGGAGTATCCGGACTGCCTCAGGAATAACTAAATAAGTAAAATCTCTCGAAAAGAATACCTCATGCAGAATATCTTTCTGAGTTTGGAATACTTGCCCGTATTCTACGTGAGAACTAGCCAACCTGCATATCTTCTGCGCATTTGTTCAAAACAATCCATTACATGTACACGCGTCTGCTCACCTGCGGATGTATTGTTCGACCTAGGTACTCCTATTGTATACCCTTCAGTCTGTCACAAATATCTAATGTCTTTGATAGCTCGGCATTTAACAAAGGTTCATTCTCACTCTCCGTTTACAGAGTACAGAACCCTCGAACCCTACCGTGAGCTTCCCTACGCCCTCTGTTTGAGTCTTATTGTAGAGGAGCCAAATCCTAGCTCTCGGCTCGGCGGCCTGACACGGACTGATGGGCGTTAGTATCATTTTCAAACGACGCTAACAGGTAAACGAGAACCTGAGGTGTCTGTCTATTAGATCCTTCCTGAATACAGAGTCAGCTTGCAAATGAACATACCAATGCGTAAATCACATTGTGTTGTGCTTCACTCTCATTATCTTATCTCTTGTAAGGTTTCTACCTGACTGATTGACCCTGAAGGACGATTTCGAGAGAACGTGTTTGGTTTTACCTCTCCATGGTTTGTGAGGTCTTCCACTTGGATGGGTCTAGAGTGGTCGCTGTTATTCCGAAATTTGAGGGGAGTGCATCGCCGTCATTTTTGTTGATAACTAAGGTAAAAGAAGATGGAGAGTGATGTTTTTAGGCTTTTTGCAATGAGAAAGGGTCCAAGAACGCTTGAAATATTGTGGTTGTGAAGTCTCATGTCTTTAACGGATGGCTCATATTTACGTAAGTATGTAAAAACAGTGTTTTAATAAAGATTAGGGAATGGTTTCTTGTTGCTTGTATCCCGTGTTGAACGATATAGGAGACGCGATGTATGGAAGCCGATCATGAAGCTCAGTAACCTTGAACAAAACCATCTATGTGTATGTAAGGAGTTACTAGTGTAACAGTTTGATGCCAATGAACTGAACCTACTGGGTGAACGTTTTGAGTGAATGTTTTTTCTATTTACAAGGGAGCATTAGGGCTCAGAAAAATAACCCCTTTGAGGAGTGAATCAACGATAGTGGAAGAGGTCACGACACCGTTCATCATCCGATGGGGCAGACGAGGTTTGGACCAATTCGTCGCTATCATCCTAGCTCAATAACAAGGAAGTGGAGTTGTCTCTCTGTTTGTCCTCCCACTGATTCTTATGTCAAGAAGTATATCTTCAACCGTTAGCGGCATCTTGGGAACAGTTACCTCCCATGCGCATGTACTATCTCGACCTGAGATGCGCTTCTTACCTAGACAAGTGGTAGCGTGACTTTGGGAGTGTCTAGTCAAGGGTGACTTGTAAACCCTTAGTGATGGGAGCTTGATTCAAGCGTGCTATTGATGGGCTTTGGCCATTAATATTGATACACTATCAATTGCAATTTTATTTTTATCGAAATATCGTATTTTATCTTATGTATTGTAATTTTATTTTTAGTTGACAAATATTTGTTTGTTTAAAATAAAATAAAAAAGAAAAAAAAATAGAACTCATGTATCAATAAGTGTTATTGGTTTTTTTGTTGCAGAAGATGTTTTAGTTATTGAAATATTATTAGAGAGATGATGTGACGGCGTTGAAGTGGAAGACCAATAAGCCTGAGCTATACCTAGCTCTCTTACTGTGATTACATATTTGTTATTGTGTTTCAAACAACACATGATGTTGTTAAATCAAGCAATTAAATGAGTTGAGTTTGTATGACCAAAGACAACTTCTCTATGTACATCATAAAGGAAGCTTATTATACACATAGTCAACATAAGTATGCTGTATGCAATCTGGTCAGAGCAAGTGAACGGACAATGTCAACATTAGTGTCTAATGTAACTAAAGTGATTGGGGCTAGGGTTGTATACGAGCCGGATAAACACGGATGAAGTCTCGTTAATGTTCGTTCATTTAGTTTTAGCCGGACAAATAAACGGACAGGATCGCTTAAACGAACGAATATTCTTGTTCATGTTCGTTTATCAAGAGATAAGGTTGTTCATATTCGTTTATGTTCATTCATTAAGACACTAAACGAACATAAACATTAAGACACTAAACGAACATAAACGAACAAACATAAACGATCTAATGTAAATAAACATAAAACTTACAAAAATATACACAATATTGTGTTTTATAATGTTAGTTTTCTTTAAGAAATGAAAATTTTAAAAGTATATAATAAAAATATACGATAGACGAACATAAACAGATATATGAATGGACAAAATATTTGTTCATGTTCGTTTATTTAACTAAATGAACGTAAAATATTATTCATGTTCGTTCATTTAATAAATAAACTACCTTTTTACCAAACGGCTCATGAAATGTTTACTAAACGTTCAACTCGTTTACTGCCTTAATTAAGGGCACAAGAGTGAAAGGTTCATCTAACTAGACGTAGAAAACAAAGAATTTAACTGAAAACCTTTTTTCTCACCATCAATCACATTGTGCTTGTTAATCATACATTTTATTTCTGGACAGAGGAAATTCATTATCGGTAGCATTATGCCAAAATAATTCCAGTTTGACCACATATTATCATAATTTATCTAACCAAACCTCATCTGCAAGTGCCGGGGTCACTTATATACACTTTTCGCAATTATTACATAACATCTACCTCTAAATCATAACTTTGAAGGGGTCACAACCTCTCCTAGTCTACATCAAGATCTGCCATTGACTGATAAGCTCAAGACGAAGTTAGAGAATTGCTAGGCAACGTACATAAAATAAAGCATCTTAATACGCGGTGGTAACTACTATCACACCTTACATGAATTGGTGATATATTGAAATCGGAGAGAATTGCAAAAATCGTCCTTGTGGTTTGGTCAAATTGCACGTTTGGTCCGTGTGGTATCGAAATTGCAAAAATCGTCTACTCATGAAATCGTCTATCCAAAGGAAAGCAGCTCGCTAAATGGTAAAAATAGTGAAGGAGAATGAGTTATATAACGAGAATGATTAGCAAATTGAAGAAATGCATCATGGAAATAAAAGCAAAAAGGGAGCACGAAATTGTAAGTAGTGTTAATTTCTTAACCAAATAATCAGACTACTTATTATATAAATACACTTACAATATACAAAAAGGCTATATGGGCTTAGCCTAATTACAAACTATGCTACAGAGTAATAGTCCACTAATAACCTTTCGCAGTTGAAGCGGGAAGATGCGGTAAGCTCAAACTGGTCTTAAACTTACAAACAACGCAGACGGAAGTTCCTTCGTAAAAATATCGACATATTGTTAACATGAGGAAACATGCATACTATCCGATAGCAACCTGATGTCGAAGTTAGATCTTGTTTACGAACCCGTTCAACCAAAGAACGACAAGAAGACTGATTCTAACAGCCAAAGTCGAAGGTTTCGAGTAGACGTGAGCATAAAAACAGGTTCCTCAACCCGAACCGGTATTGAAACCTAAAACCGAACCGGTCAACCCCGGTTTTGACCTGAACCGGTTCTGGTTCTTGGCCAAACTGGCGGTTTGAAACCGGTTTAAGGTTTTCGAGTTTCTACCGGTTCGTGGACCGGTTTTTCGAACCGGCAAACCGAAACCGAACCGGTTAACCGGTTTGGAACCGGTTCCAGATATTATTATTTTTTAATTTGAATCTTGCTTTTATAACGTGGGGGGACCCTTGAAGGAGTGTTTTTCTGACTTTTTGGGTGTAGTGTTTGTTGTTTTGCTCTTTTATTTGATTATAAATTGTGGGGTTGTGTTCGTGTTTCAATCACAACTTACAACTTACAATCCTAAGCAAAAAAAAACTCTCCAAAGCAAAACCGAATTTCTTTCAATTAGCAATGGCAAGTCAATCCGCCTCAACTACCCCCGGTGTCGGTTCATCAAGTGCACCGACGGTTGTTCAAATCCTACCAAACAATCGAAACCTCCAGATTTGGAAAGACTTTAACATTTGCCTAATGTCCGACAACACGAAAATAGCTCAATGTATTCATTGCTTTCATTTCTTTTCGAAAGATTCCAACTCGACATTGAAGAATCATATCTCGCATCCGCATTGTGAAGCACTATAGAGGGTTGCGGAACCGGGGCAATCGTCTATGTCTCGAGATGGGAGTATTTTCGTATACAATCTGGATGTTCTTCGTGAACAATTCGCGGGTTTGGTGATTCAACGAGGGTTACCATTCAACCACTTTGACGATGAGCAAACAACAAGGGTGTTTCAGAACCATTTGCAACCAAAATACAATCATGTAAGTCGCACTTTCAAGCTACTTCGGTAGCTTCTGAATCCGCATTTTGAACAAGTGGGAGGGTGTTGTCAATCCGAAGAACAATACTCACTCCGGCGTCCTTAGAGATGTGTATGTGCTTAAAAGATCACTTGGACGCTCAAGAGCGTAAACAAGACAAATCCACTCTTGAAACCCCCGTAGACTTTGAAGAAGAGATCTTGGATGCCGAGGTGCAAGAAAATAAAGCCATTCCACTATCCGATGAAGAAATTGCACTTGATGCTGCTAGCAGCGAAGGTTCTACGTCCAGACCCGGTTCGGGAGGAGAAGAGGCTGTTGATTATGGTTATGATGTCTATCATGATGATTACTAATTGTCGATTATGATGTTGTATTTTCATTTCTGATGTCTTATGTTGTATTTCCTTTCCAATGTATTTCGTTTCTGATGTATTAGGTTTTCAATTAAATAAAAGTTGAAGTTTATTCAGTGTATTGCATATAAAACCACGAAAAACAAAAAAAAAGAAACCGGTCCAAACCGGTTTGACAGGTTAACCGGGTTTAAACCGGTTCGCCTTTTCGACCCCCTAAAACCGGTTCCAAACCGGTTCCGGTTTCACTCAAACCGGTTCGAATTGGTTCGTTGACTGAAACAGATTCTTGTTGACTGAAACCGAACCGAAACTGGTTAACCGGTTTGCGCACGTCTAGTTTCGAGTGCTACACAAGTCGTTAACACTACTACTACTTCAAATTCTTTTGATATGTTAGGTAGTATAGGTGACGAGGAGGATGCAAGGGTGTGGATCATTTCAGTACCATTAGTGAAAAGGAGGTGAATAAATTTGAAGAGCATGGGCCAACACTTAATCGTGTAGAGATTGTTAACAACGATAAACGGATGACGATGGAATTGTGTTCTAAATCTAGTACTTCAATGGATTTGCAAGATGGTAATTCAAAAAGTGATGTTCAAGAGTATGATAATGAGATTGCTCAGTTTATGGCCTCTTCATATAAGCAACATGGTGGCGGAACTAATGACCCTAGTCTATGTAAACTTGATGAATATGACTTGTATGAAGGATATGATAATGTGGTATCGGACTTTACGGGAAAACAAAATTGCTTTTTAAATTTTTGAGGGTAGATTAGACGCTAGATTATCTTTTGTGTCGATGCAAGTCAAATTTAATCTATTTACTAGTTGTTTTCTTTATAGTAGTTCATAAGTTTGGCTTGTCATTTTTATGATATACAAATAGTGCGTTTGTTTTCTACCAATGTAACAGAGCTGAAATACGAGATGTAAATATTATACCGGATGTAAAAATATTTATAAAAAAGTGTATTAAGAAAACGTAGCATGGCGTGTGTTGTGTGTCTTGTCATTTTAAATAAAACTAGTCGGGTACCCGTGCAATGCGGCGGCGGGTACCCGGTAACTAAATATAGTGGCGAGCAAACGTCGTTCATTTATATGTTTTTTCTAACATTATACAAAATAATGACAAATTTTAATTAAAATAACTATTAATCATACCGATGCAACTATTTCACATCCAGATAACATAAGGTTCAAATTAAAGAGAGTAACATAAGTAGTTAAAGACATAAATTAAAGATAAACGTCAATACAAATGAAATGTAATAGACATTGAAAAAAATAACTCGTTAACAATATAATAATCGACTAAAATAATTAAGAACAGAATTGTTAAAAAAAATATTTTTTTACCTTAACGATTGATGAAGATTTGACTTATCGAATGATGTAAGCCATAATGTCATAACCCACTGAAGTTATAAATTTTTAGATCAAAATTTTAAAATAGATTATCAATGTCAATCAAGTATATATATAATTCACAAATCAACTTTTTTTATATAAAGTAGTAGAGATACATATTATTAAATAAGCGGTTTCAACATTAAATGTTTGTAACCACCTTAAACTTCAACATTAACTTAAAGACCATGATTGTAACATTCCGTATTTTCAGGTCATTTACAATACTATTTAATTTCACTATTTATTTTTTATTTTTTTCGTACGCGTTCACTTTTAATTTTAATCGTTAAGCTAAATCGCGTAGACTGAAAATGATCATACAATGTAAACGGGCATTAAACAATTAAATGTTTACATCAAGCAAGTGTTATATGATTATTATGAGGATAATTAATAACTTTGTTCATCTTATTTTATTTGGCTACGTAAAATGCTTACGTTTCACGATAAAATGCGTTTAGGCATTCCCGGAAGTTC
>BQNB010029912.1:10999-55348 GCA_026074375.1 Tanacetum coccineum
GGAATAACCTAACTTGCAAGCCGAGTTTAGGAGGCTATAAATAGAGGCTTAGGGTGTTTAGTTTTCTCATAACTTGAAAACCTAGATCCCTAAATCTCTACTCTCCCTCTCCCTCTTGGCTTGATCGGCCGAACACCCTCTCTAGGGTTTCGGTTTAATTTTGTTCGATCCAAAGAAAACCACAAAGGTTTTTAAATGTTGATTTCTTAGAGAACGTGGTGGGTTGATTGCTTTATCACTACTAGTACTAGCATACTTAATTGTTTGCTAAGAACGTATTGTGTGTATTGAAGTAGAGAGATCTTACTTTAGATCTTGGGTGGTTTTCACATGGTATTTATATTATGCACACGCGTATATTCAAGACGGTGTATTCGTTAATTGCTAAAAGGTACGCGTTCTTGATCCCTTTGTTAATTACATATTCTATACGTGTTTACTTTTCGCTGCGTACTCGTGATCTTTAATGGTTAATAGTTGTAAAAACCCAACAGAAGTGACAGCAAAAAATGGCTTCGACAAGCTGGCTATTTCCCGGCAGCTGGCGCCAACAAGTGTTAGAGCCTTAGGTAGTCGACCTAATATGGTAGACATCGTAAGCAAGTAAAGAGATATCTAAGGAGAACTCTAAAGTCCTCTAGGATGTTACTATTTTTCGGTTAAATGGCCTACCGATGATTTTTTGATAAAAAGTTTTCCCGGTAATTTTTTTTGTATAACCATGGTTTTCGACCTTTTGGCCAACTAATTTGCGGGGTTTGAACCCACCGCCACACAGATTCAAACCAGGTAAAACACTCCTTTTTCAGGAGGTTGACGTGACCACTTCAAGACTGCTTGCACCTAGTAGGAATTCAACTTGAGACCTTACACCGAATGTGGGTGAATCCCACATCTCAGCCCAAAATTAGGCGAACTAACTGTGCTTCAAACTTAACATATCTTAAGAATGGCATGCTACACTTATAATACTTACTAAAAATGCTATCTACGTTGACCACGGAGATTAATATCAAAAGCATTAGCAAACTTTATTTGAGCATCAGTCAAAACAAGATCATCAAAGTCATTATCATTGTATGGGTCTTCACCATGACTTTTCTTCCATTGTTCATACAATCTTTTATTACCATACCCATTGCCACTTTTAGAAGCTTTATTAACATTGGAGCTCGTAGAAGCCATAAAAGTGACAGTTTCATCATATACCTCTTCAACTTCGCTATCACTATCCTCATTAACTAGATCATCAACCTTTTTAGAAACCACATAAGAAGAACTAGGAGACGTTGGTGTACAAGTTTTTAATGGTTTCTCATCATCACCCAGTAATACACGCTTCTCCTTAATCATTTGAATTTCCATTCCATTAATCCTTGCAACCAAATTAAAATACTTGGGTTACTAAATGCCGAACCAGCCACATCTTGGACAACTTTCTTACTTGAATTAGACGACCCCCATTTGATCCAAGCTCATCGCCTTCCTCAATCGTATTAAGCACATTAAAAGGGTTAGCAGAACTCACCACTTTTCTTGAGACTGCTTATCAAACTGGTTTCTTTGGCTTGAAATGAACCTTAGAACCCACATGTATACAATGAGAAGAAGAAGAATGTTGGAAACCATTATGGTTTGTGTATTGTTTCTTAGGTTTTTCAACATGCCGTTTTGGACATAACATAACATCATGCCCAAATATCATACACACACCACATTTAGGTGGTTCCCATTCATACTTTAGCCTTACCATATAAAGAACCTCTCCATCATCTTTCACAATAGAATAGCAATAACCATATCTTCATTTAACTCCCGATGAGCCCTAATATCAATCAATGCACGCACATAATCTATACGACCCCATGACTGTAGACACGTAGAACTCGTAAGCTAATCAAGTTACCAAGCTTAGTATCCATCACACTCAATCCATCTGTAGTAAACGCCATAATAAGAATATCATGGAATTTAACCCAAATGGGAACCAAATTCAGGTCTTCCTTAAGTAAGTTAGCATTTGGCGTCCATTTCTTCAAGATGATAGGTGTAGATTGGATAAACCATGGACCATTCTCCAATACCCTATTCATACCCTTAATTGAAGAAAAATTAAAGATAAAGAAGCCTTTTGAGTTTATCGTTACACGAACTAAACCAAACTTCTTCCATGCATTCTTAACATAGTTCTCAACAAACGAGAATGCTACTCTTTTACCAATGAAATAACCATACAAGCTAAAACCAAATCTTAAGTGAACATCCAAAATAGTCGCCTTAGGAATTTTAACTTCTTTGCATTAATAGGTTTATCCGAGTCCAAAGATCTAAAATTTACCTTACTCTTAGCAGCCTCAATAATAACCAAACTCACAAAAGATTTCGTAATTATGCTCATCGGCTCTTCCATCTCTTCCACGACCTTTGGATCCACACAACCGATTTCCATACCATCCTTAACCACTTCAGGACTTCCACCACTTGAATTTCCCGGCGCCGAACCTGGAACAGAAGGTTCCATAGGTACGACATTAATATACGAGACCGGCCTCGTATTATCAACCGTGGGAATCCCAATAACAGATGCATGCAATGGAGTAATTCCTCCCCCATTAACACTAACATATTGTTCCTCTCGCGAACTAGCAGATTATGATTTACTCGACTAACCATCATATTTTTTCTTGTGATTACCTCCTCCACAAGAAACCCTTTTTGCATACTTACATTCAATCAACAAAAAAAAACTTAAATAGTAAAACTTACCAGTATAACAATCACGAACCAGTAAAAGAGCAGAAAATCCTAATTGATTAGGGTTTTAAGCGATCATTATATCTGCAATTATCCTCACAATAAATCATGTAGTTAAAATTATAATAGATCATCTCAACGAACCAGGAGATCAGTATGTAACCACCACCGTAGGTCGGCATAGGTTGTTCAACGTGGTCTCTCCTCTTTAAGATGAATAATCGATCAACTCAACAAACCCTAACCAGAAGAAGTTTAAGGATTCAAGAAAGCACAGATCTTATAACAAATCCTAACAATGATTGAATGAAAACTCTAAAATACGAAATCAGAAACCCTAGCAATTTTAACAGTCCAAAACAGGTCGAAGATAGTGAATTAACAAAGAATGTTAAAGCACTATAGACAACCGTTAAGGATTAGAAAAGATCGACCAGGTTTACATTGAAACTATTAAAATACAGGACATCATTGGTGCTGCTGGCATCATATAAAATATGTGAAGCAAGAGATCATTTTTGTACATTTTAGCTTATGTTTTATAAAAGAATTAAGAATTCTTCATGTTCGTTTTAAACATGGCAAAATTACATGGAGAAAAGTTCCATATGGAATACTGCTGGTCAAAAAAATACGCTCCATATTGTCCATCTATTTTATTTTCATCTAATGGTTTAGATTAATTCTTATTTTAATTTAATTAAAAAACTCACTTTCATCCTATTTTTTAAAAATTAAATATCTCATAAACATTAAAGCTTAGCCAAAACGAAACATACCATGATGATCGACGAGAATTAAATCATTTTTCTATTGAGGGGCACTTCTATATACTTTCGACGATTTTTTTTGATTTGAGAGATTTCTCAACCCACGTCTGGAAAATCTATTATTATTTCATTAAATCACATGTGATTATGATACTAAATCTCATGTGATTTTTTTCGACGTGAGTGAAAAAAATTCGACAAAAGAGTTCGTCGAAAGTATGCCGTCGCTAGAGTCCTCTATAGAAAGATAAAAAAAAATACTCGTTGTGATACTTTCGACGATCTTTTTTTCTGATTTTTTTTTCTCTCGACGTCTGAAAAAATAACATGTGATTTTTGTATAACTCTCGCACTCATCTCGCGCTCGCGCGACTCGAGCTCTAATCACATGCAGCGCTCGCGAGGTGATGCAATCTCATGTGATTTTTTAAGACGTGATTGAAAAAAAAAATTCGAAAAAAGAGTTCGTCGAAAAATCACATCTGAAAAAATTACGTCTGAAAAAATCACATGAGATTTGTATCACAATCTCATGTGATTTCATAAAATCACATGTGATTTGTGATTTGTGAAACAAATCTCATGTGATTTTTTAAGACGTGATTGAAAAAAAAAATCGAAAAAAGAGTTCGTCGAAAGTATATAGAAGTGCCCTCTATAGAAAGATAAAAATTACTCGTTGCGATACTTTCGACGAACTTTTTTTTCCGTTTTTTTTCAATCACGTCTGAAAAAATCACATGAGATTTGTATCACAATCTCATGTGATTTCAAAAAAGCCATAGATTTTTTCTGACGTGATTGAAAAAATAAATCGCTCGAAAAAAGTTCGGTTCGAACTGTATATATATGTGCCCCTCTATAGAAAGATAAAATATACTCATCGCGAATGGTTGCGCTCGCGCGGCGCGCGCGCAGTTTAATGAATTTATCGTTTGCTTGATATTTGGTTTTAGAAAAGGGTGGGAAAGTGGATGATGAAAAAATAAGTGGTTAGGATTAACCATTTGTTTTTTTTTCTTGTTTTTTGAGGATCTCAACTCTGTCTATAGTATATTAGAAAATGAATCGGAACTCCGTTAGGAAACCTATTGCTTAATTTATAAGTGATTTTTGAAATATAAATATATCAAAATTTGCTTTGAAACTATTAAAATACAGGACACCATTGATTGCTGCTGGATCATATAAAATAGAGAGAGAGAGAGCAAGAGATCATTTGTGTACATTTTAGCTTATGTTTTATAAAAGAATTAAGAATTCTTCATGTTCGTTTTAAACATGGCAAAATTACATGGAACGATCCGTATCCTTAATAAAAATGGGTACGCGATTACAAATTCTTTCCTTTCTAGTTTTTACATGCCATCATCGTATCATTTTTCCCCTCAATTCACAACTTTTTAATTGTTATGAAATCATAATAACTCTCGTTAATTAAATAAAATCATAACATCTTATTACAATTTATGTTACTATATTAACAAAATTATTATTTTTTGTTTAATTTTATTTCCATTGGTCAATTGTATAACCTAGACCAAATTTTGCAGTGGTGGCTCAAGGGTAAAGCAAGTAAAGCTAGGGTTTTAGGCCCCCAATCTTTTAAGGCCTCGGATTTTCTACGACTTTGTATATATATAAAGTTAATCACATGTTTTTTCCGCCATCTTTAGAAATCCGATTAATCAATGCCTCATGTGAAATAATCATAGTCTTGGGCTTTCTTTATTTCTAGTTTTCATTTTTTAGCTTATGAGTTGTAGAAGTTTAAACGCGAATATATTGAGTATATATAAAAGGCCCATATTTTGCATGAAAAATTAGTAAATGTTAAATTAAGTCGTGTGATAAATATACTTTATATTTATCACTTAAATATATTTATATTGATGAATCGACGTTTGTTTTTTACACCCACAAATATACTTTCACTCTATAGCTTTAGTTTTCCATAAAGAAATTGCTAAAGAAAAACGAATGTGGAACGTAAATTTTAAGGAAAATAGAGTTATTTGTAGAAATAGAAAATATGATGATGATGTTGACAATGAAACTATAAAAACCGGTGAAGATAATTTTAAAACCAATATGTCTTATACATTGCACATGAAGCTATTTCAGGAAAGTAAATATGATCAATTTAGATTAAGGTATCTTTAGTTTACTACTATTTGATATTGAAAATTTAAAATCCTTAGATAAAAAAAAGGCTAAAAAGGTAGTTGTTTGAACCTTAAAAGGTCTTTAAGCCATATTATAACAAATGTTTAGGTATTAACGTTATAGATATATTTTTGAAACTAAGAGTTTTTAGAGAGGTTTTACATGTGAAAAATTGATACATCGATTGAAATACTTAATCAAATTAAAAATTTAAACTCTTTCCGTTATACATATATAACATATAGAATAATGTTAATCATTTCAGTGCAATTTCTTCAGTATATCAAAGTATTTCAAAACTAAAGCTAATTAAAACTTATCAACGATCTAAAGTGTCACTAAAAGATTAGATTTATTGGCTTAATGATCAATTTTAAATGAAAGATTATACTATTTTGATTTCGAGAAACTAATTAAAGGGGTTCAGATAAAAACTTGATTTTTTTTATATAAACGATTTTTCGACAGATAACTTTGATAAAAAGGCCCCGTCTTATAACTTTGCTTTAGGCCTCCGAAGAGGTTAAGCCGCCCCCGGACCAAATACTATTTTTTTCCTTTTTATAAATGCTTCAGTCTTTAGTTACTAGTTAGTGACTTTTGTAGGGTTTGGATTTTTGTTAATTCCTTTTTATCAGTTTATGCGTAATATTGCAATTATGAAATGTCTCAATCATTTATGATGAGAATGATATTACACGTAATGTAGTTTTTTTATCTATACGGGTTTTTTTTAATATAATTTTATGGGATTGCGTGTGTTTTAAATGACAATCACGCGTTACTGCGGGCCATTATTTTTTTTCTTTTTGTATTTTGTGCGGGTTTATTTTTTCGGTCTCATGTTTAATAGTGCGAGTTTGTTTTTTCAGTATCATGTTTAATAGTTTGTTTTTTTTCCTTATATGAGTTTATGGCTCGCGCGTTATTACGGAGAGTTAAAATTTTATTTTTTATTTTTTTTATTTTTTTTCCGATTTTTTTTTCGGTCTCATGTTTAATAGTTTGGTGTTTTTTATATGAGTTTATGTGTTGGGCCTCATGTTTAAAGTTATTAGGTATCGAAAATGTTTATGCGAATATTTTTTTATCTGAATAAATCAGTACTTTTGTAACATTTTGTTTCTTCCATATTTTTGTGAGAACCAATTTTTTTTCAAAAAAAAAAAAAGTGCCGGCCCAAAGTTAAGGCCCAAAAAACTGGGCCAAAGTGGGAGCCCAAGAAAATCATACCGTAGAAAAGGAAAGAAAACAACACCGTTTTCTTCAACAAATGTGTATATTTATAATGATATTACACGTAATGTAGTATAGATATGAATGTACTTGTAAACATATAATATAAGCAAACTTTTCATTATATAACAATACAAAGTTGACATTAAAGGGAGTAACAGTCAAAAGATAACTCCAACGAGAGAGAGTTTAACTTTAGTGAATATTTAACAGTAAAACAAATGTTGCAATTTGAAATAGTTAATTGTATTTTCATGATAAACAATAGTCTACATATTTATAACCAACAGATTTAGGTGTTGTTTATTAGGAAACTGTACCAGAAAAGAAAAATATGTTGTGGATTGAGTAGAGAACAGTCAAAAAGATCGGCACCACTCCAACGAGAGAGAGTTTAACTTTAGTGAAAACTTAACAGTAAAACAAATGTTGCAATTTGAAATAGTAATTAATTGTATTTTCCATGATAAACAATAGTCTACATAAATAAATTAGATATTTTATTCTGTTTCGTTTGTGTATGCTGCAAATGAAAGAAAAATTAATCTATTTTTTTGTGAACCAGCAGCTTTTGGTTCGGTTTATTAGCAAACCGTACCTAAAAAGAAAAATGTGTTGAGTTTGGGTAGATAAATTTGGGGTTAATTACCTAAAAATATACTTAACTTGACAGTTTTTGTCATTGTATGTAAGCTACTATTTTTTTTGTTATTGTGTCGCTGAACTTTTAAATTCGTGTTATTGTGTGTACTACTGTTTGTTTTTTATTGCAATGTTAGTCCTTTATATAAACGATCGTTTATAATTAACTTAAAATTTGATTTTTAAAAAAAGTCTCTTTTCTTATTAATTTTTAAAATTTATAAATGTTTTTACACACATTTTTATACATGTTTTTTACATATATTTTTATACACGCGCTTTTATACACATATTTTTACACACACATTTTTATACACCATTTTTTATACATATTAGAGCATGTATTTATATTGTATATTTAGTGAAATTGGCCCATTGGCCCGAGCCCAGTTTGTATAGCTTCTAGAGCAACTCATATTCTAGAATGTTTCTTTGTATCATATATATAGGTTCATTGTTATTAATAAGAGACAAGCAATCAATCAATCAAATCAATATCCTTTATGGTAATCAGAGCCTAATATCAATCTTCCCGTAATCCTCTCCTACTTTTTCTCTCATAACACGCTCCTCTCCTTACCATCAAAATAAAAAATAAAAAAAATTACTGTTCATCGGCGGCTGGTACTGTTCATCGGCGGTTACTGTTCATCGAATTTTTTTTTTCTTTTTTTTCCCTATGCGGCTGTCTCATGATCAGCATATGGTATATGAGAATACTAGAGCAACTCTCACATTTTCGATCTCCACCGGTAACCTTCATACCCTCTCTTCTCTAATCGGCAAACCATTTTAATTCAATTATGTCGGAAATGGGATCATCAATAACCTGTCTCACCATTACACGTTCTGGCCATGTACAAATACCTACTCCACTATCGCGACCCTCCACCTTAGGAAATGTTACTTAGTCACTTACCAATATCATAAAAAATCTTGTTTTTCTAGTATGTAAATTCACCACCGATAAAAAATAGCTCCCATTGATTTGATCCAATGAATTCACTATACGAGATTTATCCATCACCCTTCAAAACCCTTATTTTCGATGTGACAGCACGGGAGTATCAATACCCTGTTCCACGTTGCCCGCCTCAAGCCTCGCACCACTTACAAATAACCATTCCTTGGCATCAACGTCTTGGCTCACCCTGGGTGACGCTGTAATTTTCTCACACCACTTGTTCGTCAGTGGCATTGTGCTCTATAATAAACACAACCACTCAACAAACACTTGTGTCGTGCCTGCCAGTAAATGCAAGACAAACAAGAAAAAAAAACACCCACTTCCCTTCCAACGTATCTACCACTATTTGTCACATTCTCCCTTTGATTATTATTCACTCAGACCTTTGGACCATCTCCTGACTCTAGCATGAGGATATAATATTATGTCCTTTTCTTAGATCACTACTCAAATTTTTATAGGTCCTACCCACTTCAATTAGGAAAAATCTGAGCGCAGTACAAACTCCTAACACTTTTTTCGTGCCTTTGTAAAAACCCAATTCAACCGTGAAATCAAAGCTTTTCAATGTGATCATGGTGGAGAATTTGACAACATAAACGTTTAGGTCCGTTATTGTTTAATTTGACTTATTCAACTTCCCAAACTCATTCCTTCCTTCAAACTCAAATCTTCGATCGTATCGATTTACCATTCCAGCCTCGTTGGGGATTTACGACCCGGGAAAGCTCTATACTACTTCTCGGTATCATTGATTGTTGGTTTTTACACTTCTATATATATTTTATATTTTATTATATTTTATATATATTTACGGTGTGAATCCGGCACGATCAACATCCCTTACACAAAATTATTTAACAAACCACTCTCTTACACCCACCTACGCACGTTTGGATGCCTTTGTTACCCTTACACCTTTCCACCTCATAAACTTGCCCCTCGTACCACACCAGCTATCTTTCTCGGGTACCCTTACAATCATCGCGGATATCGGTGCCTTGACCTAAACACCAACAAAATTATCATTTCTCGTCATGTCACATTTGACGAAACTGTCTTTCCCTTCGGCTCCATGACTCTAACTAAACCCCCTTCATACAAATTTTTAGATGATAATCTAGATACCTCCCCCATTGCACTTCGTCTACTTACCAAACCTACTTCTCCTCAACAAACACCACCACAAACAAACTCACAAACAACCCCACAAACAACTCCACAATCAACACCTCCAATTCCTCTACCAACACCATCACCACAAACAACACCGACACCACCAGCCACCACACCACCACCGCCACCACCACCACCATCCACCTCGCAACATCCTATGGTCACACGCTCTAAAGTCGGGATTGTGAAAGCTAATCCCAAATACAACTTACATGTTACCACCTCCTCCCCCATCCCTAAGTCTCCTTTCCATGCCCTACGAGATCCTAACTGGAAACAAGTTATGTGTGACGAATATAAATCTCTCATCGACAATAAAACTTGGGTGCTTGTTCCTCGCCCATCAAATATCAACATTGTTCACTCCATGTGGTTATACAAACACAAATATAATGCTGACGGGTCCTTAAGTTGGTACAAAGCCCGACTAGTTGCAAATGGTCGTAGTCAACAACAAGGCATCGACTGCGATGAGACTTTTAGCCCTGTGGTCAAACCTGCCACCATTCGGACTGTTCTTAGCCTTGCAGTTTCTAGACAGTGGCCTATTCATCAGTTAGACGTAAAAAATGCATTTCTTTACGGTCATCTTACAGAGACAGTTTACATGCACCAGCCACTAGGATTTACTGACTCAGCTCATTCGGATTATGTTTACCTTATACAAAAGTCGCTTTATGGCCTTAAGCAAGCCCCTCGAGCTTGGTTTCAGCGATTTTCCAGCTATGCTATTCGAGCCGGCTTCTATCACAGCAAAACCGACTCGTCTCTTTTCATCTTTCACAAGGGGCCAGACACAGTTTACTTACTACTATATGTGGATGATATCATTCTTACAGCTTCTTTTACTTCGCTCCTGCAACGTATCATCTCTTCAATACATGCGGAATTTGCTATGACAGACCTTGGCCCACTCAACTACTTTCTCGGTATATCTGCCACGCGTACTACCTCTGGCATATTTTTGTCCTAGAAGAAATATGCTACCGAGATTCTTGAGCAAGCACAAATGCTTAATTGTAATCCTTGCAGGACTCCAGTTGACACCGAGAAGAAGCTTGGACCTGAAGGATCACCGGTCATTGATCCCACTTTATATCGCAGCCTTACCGGATCACTTCAGTATCTCACCTTTACCCGACCCGATTTGTCATATGCAGTTCAACAGTTATGTTTGTACATGCATGATCCTTGAGAGCCACACCTTAATGCTATGAAACGTGTTCTTCGTTACCTTCGAGGAACCACTGATTTTGGATTACAGCTATTTCGGTCTCCTACATCACAGCTTATTGCCTACTCTGATGCTGACTGGGCAGGTTATCCGGCTACGCGCCGGTCTACTTCTGGATACTGTGTGTTTCTTGGTGATAACCTCCTGGCGTGGTCTTCCAAACGCCAGGACACATTATCTCGCTCTAGTGCCGAGGCTGAATACCGCGGGGTTGCGAATGCTATAGCTGAGACATCTTGGATTCGCAACCTCCTTCGTGAGCTTCATACCCCACTTTCCACAGCGACCTTGGTCTACTGTGATAATGTGAGTGCCATATACATGTCTGCAAACCTGGTGCAACATCAACGCACCAAACATATAGAGATTGACATTCATTTTGTTCGTGACAAAGTAGCAGCAGGTCATGTTCGAGTTCTTCATGTCCCTTCACGATTTCAGTACGCAGATATCTTCACAAAAGGACTCCCATATCCGTTGTTTGCTGATTTCAGATCCAGTTTGAGCGTCCGGAAATCTCCTGCTCCAACTGCGGGGGCGTATTAGAGCATGTATTTATATTGTATATTTAGTGAAATTGGCCCATTGGCCCGAGCCCAATTTGTATAGCTTCTAGGGCAACCCATATTGTAGAATGTTCCCTTGTATCCTATATATAGGTTCATTGTTATCAATAAGAATCAATCAAATCAATATCCTTTAAACAATTGTTGAGTCAAAGTAAAAGCTTCTTACATTCTTAAATCGTTCAAGTGATATCAGCTCAAATACGTAAAATCATTGTGTTACTTATATGTTATTGTTTAGAGTAGTTTTATTTAGACCTGCAACGCAAGCTTAAATACATGTTTAATGCATAAAATCGCTTGTACAATTGTATTATGCATAAATTGTTTGCTTTCTTTTACTATTCTCGCATTTAGCCTTGTAAAACTAAAGCATGTTATAAAAAAGAATTTACAAAAAATCATTTTCTGACAAAAGGGCATATCATTAGACTACAAGTTATTTTGATTTTGCGTGTATAAATTGTATTAGGCATGACACGCACATAAGGCTACCCACTATAGTGACCATCAGCGATTTTTAATTTTTTCCTGCCACATCAACTTTTTCTCTCCGGTGATCTACAGACGACTTTTTACCACTATAAGGCGACCTTTATTTTTTTATTTTATTTTCAAATTTTTTTAACAACAAAAGTAAATTTCATTAAATAATAAAAACTTTGCATAATAATTCAAATAACATTAAAACATTACAATAATAAAATGACTAAACTAGTGTTGATTTTCATGATTCCAAATGTGTTCCACTAAATTGGCTTTTAGGCTTAGATTAGTTGTTCTGTCGATTATCTCCCGAGTAACTTCCATCGATTCTTGATGCCTTCTTACGAGATCATCATCACGGTGTTGTTCCTCTCGAAATTTTTTGGAAGATATCGCTACCTCGTTGTCATGAATTATCATATTATGTAATATGATGCATGTGTACATTACATCCGATAGTCTACGTCGCGACATCCCTCGAGCCGGATGTTTAATAAGCTTCCACTTTTTCTTTAATACACCAAAAGCTCGTTCCACATCTTTCCTTGCTGCTTCGTGCTTCGTCTTATACAATATTCGTTTATGATCATTCGTACCCGGATTTTTAATGGATTTAATAAGAATGGACCATTGTGGATATATCCCGTCAGTAAGATAATATCCCCTTTTATAAGGCATGTTGTTAGCCACGTATGGAACATCCGGTGCTTTCCCTGCTTTGAGATCATTAAAAAGAGGGGATTGACGTAAAATGTTCACGTCGTTATTCATCCCGGTAACACCAAAGAACACATGCCAAATCCATAAATTATTGGAGGCTATCACTTCCAATAAAATGAATGGATCTGGCCCGTGATCACCTCTACAAAATTGAGCTTTGAATGCGGCTGGGAAATTCTCCTACGGCCAACCTGTACAATCAATGCTTCCTAACATCCCAAGAAACCCATGTTTTTCCTCGTGATAAACATAAGTTTTTCCATGTCAGTATATGTCGGCTTTCGCAAAAACTCTTCACCGTATAACTCCATGATTGCCTTACAAACATTTGGAGACACTTACGGGATGTTGTCGCATCCATTTTCAGATATTCGTCTAGAGCATCGGGAACGGCTCCGTATCAATGATGAAATACCAACTCTTCCCGTACAATCATTTGATTGTTGAAAAAGAGGAATAATCGATTACCTCTCAAACAATTTGTGTAAATAGTTTTCGGCTCATTCTAAACCACGTACGGAATGTTGCTTCGTCATACTATGGGTGTTCGGAGAAGTAAGCCACCACTAAATGATTATGAGCACCGTAACAATCCCTTTCTACTGGGGTTCGTTGGATTTTTTGCTTTGCCGCTTCATAAGCCGCTTGACAGGCCTCCGTAAGAATAGCAAGCTCACTATTAACTTCATCTTCGTCGTCCGAAGAGTTATAAAAAAATAGATCGTAAGACATTATTTAGATTAAATGTGTAAAAGTGTATAGAGAGAATTTGTTTGAATGTGTATAGAGAATAGTGGTTTGAATTTGTGAAAAACAATAGCAAAATGAGTTTGGTATTTATAGTGTTAAATTATTTAAATTTTAAAAGTTAAAAAGGATTTTTTATATTAAATGAGAGTTAACGTTGGAATTTTTGTCAAATACTTGCACACGACAATGGTCGTTTTCTCAACCTTCATCCTAGCTCGACCGACGACGACCGATTGATGTGCTATAGTGCCGACCACCAACGACCTTGGTCGACCGAACCATAGTGCAAAACCTAAATTGTATCACTCTGCAAACTTTTACTGTTCATTTTATATTTTTGTTTTTTATCCTCATTTATTGTTTATCTTCCGCTTTGATGCTTAATTTATGTTAAACTATAATTACTTTATAATTTCACCTCTAAAACTTAACCTTTCATATAATTTTATTTCGGGTTTTTTTTACCTTATGTATTTGAATGATCATGAGTTATTGAGTGGTCCCTATTGTCATTCAGCATTAAACTTCATAACCACTAACTGATCATTAAAAATATTACACGTATGCAGTAGAACCTTCTTTAACTTGTGCCTTTGAAGCACACGTTAAAAAAATAGTTGTATTTTTTATTCTTGGGATGTTTGTTTAAGCTTATATGTAGCTTATGAGCTTATTTGTTTTTTCGGCTTATATTTCATAAGCCATTATTTTTCGGCTTATTTTGAAATCTTTGGGCTTATATAATTTTATTATGATGTGATAAACTTATATAAGCCTACAAGATTCAAAATAAGCAAGAAAATTAAGGCTTATTAATATAAATCGAAATCAAATAAGCTCATGAGCCACATATAAGCACCCCCTCATACTTATACAAATGAGAATTTCGCGCATGACATATGTATATTCTCATGGCAACACGTACACGCGGACAAGAAACACTTGTTCTAACAACTTGACAAAAGAATGAAGAACTACATATCGACAAAGATAAAGTTTTAGGCCGGATGGAATAGAGCAAGAGTCACCACAAAAAGTACAAGTCATCATAGTGACTTCTATGCCCTCCATTTTAAGTCGCGCATGACTTAGTGTTTCAGAGGTGAACCACTCACCTCCGGTGAGTGGTAACAAAGTGGACCCATTTTATTTTTTTAATTTATTTTATTTGATTTGTGAGTGTGTGTGTATTTAGTGGGGTATATTTTATATAAAGTGGATATTTTAATAAAATGTGGGTTTAGTTGAAAGGTGAGTTGTTATTACGGTTGAAAGGTGAGTGATAAAGTTGGAGAGAGAAAGCTGACATGACGCTGAGGTGTAAGGTGAGTTTGGTCTTGTTACTCCATCCAGCCTTAGTTTAGTACATCAAATGTGAAGATATTAGGCTAGTCACTACGGGTCGGTCGACCGACTCGGTCGCTGTCGGTCGACACCGTAGCGACTAGTCGGTCGCCTCGTCAGTCGCCAAAGACCGAATTCGATTTATGTCGCAGGGACGACCGTTTGTCGTGTAACATAAATCACAAAAATGCCTGCCAAATGTGTTTTCAATTAAAAAAAACATTTTTAATTTTTAAAATTTAAATAATTTAACCCTATAAATACTCAACCTATTACACCATTTTATACACACTTTCAACCCACTTATTCTTATACTTCTCATTTCTAAAACACACAATGGCTTCCTCTTCAAACCGTCGTAGAGCTGCCCAGACGACACTACCATGGACAACAGCGGAAGAAATAACGTTGTGTACAACTTGGTGCAACGCGATGGACACATACGTGACGAGAGACAGACAATTTAGTAAAGGGTTTTGGGAGGAAGTTTATGCTAACTTTAAGAAAGATATGGTAGGAACTATTCGAGGATACGATGCCATCGTCTCGAAATGGAAAAATTCGATTCGTCCAAAAGTTGCTTGTTTTAGTGTCGTTTACGATAGTGTCCGACGGATGGACGAGAACGTGTCTCCTGACCTCGTTTTGTTTCAAAATGCGTTAGCCGAATTTCAAACGGGGTACGAACAACCTTTCACAATGGAGGCGTGCTGGAAAATTTTGAAAAATCATCCAGCTTGGTCAGAAGTTGAAGTGCCAACATACTAACGACGTAATAAATAAGTTTATATTAATGTAATGTTTTATTTATTTATTTGAATAATTATGTATTGTTTTTAATGTAATGTTTTTTATGTATTTAAATAATTATGTATTGTTTTTTAATGTAATTTTTTTATGTATTTGAATAATAATGTAATGTTTTTAAATTTCAAATTTGGGGTGAAATCTGATTCAGAATACGAAACAGATTAATTTAGCAACTAGTCGTTTTTAATAATCTAGGAACTATTATGTAATGTTTTTTATTTATGTAATGTTTTTATTTATTAAGGAAATTTAAATTTGATGTTAAAAAAAAATGAAGGTCGCCTCATAGTGACAAAAAGTCGCTTGTATGTCGCCGGAGAGAAAAAACTGATGTGACGTCGAAAAGTACAGGTCGGGACCGACTATGATAGTGCATAGCCTTATACTTTTATGTAACCGAAAACAAATGCAACATTTTCATTGGCGCTTAAACATGAGATGTTTATATGTCGATGAAGAATTTAAACTTTATTTCAATGGGGACTTGTGAACACGTATGAGTTTCTTTAGAGAAAACATTTTTATAAGATAAACTTTGTTATCGGTTTTTGCTTGTATCAGTTTTAGGGGTGTTGATATGTTCGGTTATCGGGTTATTCTAGTAGTTCGGTTCGGTTAGTTCAGTTAAAAAAAAATTGGTCATCCCGAAAACCGAAAACCGAATTCAAATTTGGTTCGGTTCTCGGGTTGACCCGAATAACCCGAATTTCACTATTTTTAAAAAAAATTAATAATTACATAGATTTTTAGTAAACAAAAAATTATTATTAACATAAAAAGTGAGTCGGAAACCATGGTTACAAAAAAAAAATGTTTTTTTTATATTATGATAACATTTTAATGGTATTTATATATATAAATATGTATAAAATATATATATATATATATATTTATATGAATTCAGTTTTCGGTTCGGAGTGTGAAACTCATATCCAACCCAAGAACCGAATTAGTAGTTTGGTTCGGTTCGGTTTTAGCGAATTCGGTTCGGTTATTAGTTCAGTTCGGTTTTGATTTTCGATTTTTTTGATTTTTTCGGTTTTATAGCTCACCTTCAGTTTATAAAAACCGAATATTGGCGTAGTTTACAAGACGTGTGAAAAAAATATCGTAAAGCTACGAATATTTTAGTACGGAAAATGAATCTATTCGTACTAAATATATAAGCGAAAATTACCGAATCAACCATATTCCCAACCCTTTTTCTTGCAGAGATCCTGACACAACACATTTACCAAATCAACCATGTTGATCGCGCAAATAGAGGAGTTGAGAACTCGAAGAACACGTGTCGACATATTTTTTTTTTTTTTGAACGGCAAATTGAAATTAATAAAAAAACTAGCAAGAAGCTAGAAAATTACAAGGATATGGATTTAGTCATTTTGATGAATTTTAGTTTTTTAGGGTTTGCTTTTTATTAGGGTTTGGATAATTTTTGCAAAATAACGATATCGGCAATGTTTGAGAACGTTTTACTCTATTGATACATTATTTGAATCTTTTTTTTGGGTTGCTAGTGTTGTCTTTGATGAGGTCTACAAAGTGAACCAAAACTTGTTCCGAAAATAATTTAATATGCATAAGATATGATGTTGAAAAGTGTGTCAGTGGGGGTTATTTAATGTTTTTTATCAGTTCAATTGTATAACGCAATAACTAATTTTTTTAAAAAATCAACGATATTCATTAATAGCATTACAACACGAGATTACATTGCCAACCTTATTTAGAGGATTTAAAATTTTTTAAAACAACAACAAAACAACTATATAAATGATGCGTTAGGCAAAATGGTTTGGTAAGCAGTATTCCTTTTAATGTCCGCTGTAGTTTCGTCATCAATTATTCTTTTCTCTGTACATACTCTTAGACAACCTAATCTCTAACACTTTACAAGTGTACACTCTTCTTCATGTAGCCACTGTCATGCACTCCTAGGCGTTAATTACCATAGTCAATTAGTGGATGATCTGCAAAACACCATCTTTTGTTAATTTCCACCAACGTCCGGTAATACCTAGCAGCAAATAGATGCATCAGGTTAAAAATTTTTCTCCCAAATTGGTGCTTAATCAAGTGCTTCTTGTAGTTTATAAGGACTTTTTGTAGGAAAGGGTTTAGAGATATAATTTGTGTCTTGTATTCCTCAAAACAATTGATACAATATATAGGAGTGTACGGACTATTCTAGAATACGGGCTTGAGCCCAATACATAATGACCATTAATTTGACTGACATAAATAACTTTGAATGACATAAATAACTTTGACTAATCATATACTAACACTCCCCCGCAGTTGGAGCGGGAGGACACCGGATGCTCAAACTGGTGCGAAACTCCTCAAACAACGCTGAAGGTAAGCCCTTAGTGAAGATATCCGCATACTGAAACCGAGAAGGAACATGTAAAACGCGAACCTGCCCAATAAACAACAAATCCCGATACAAAGGAATAGCAATCTCTATGGGCTTGGTACGCTGATGTGGGAAACACCGGATCTTGAAGAAAAAGCTTTACACTGCACTCAACATTATCACAAATACTCAATAGTGGCGGGAAGATAAAGGAGTATGAAGCTCACGAAGTAAATTTCGGGGTTCCTACTTGGTTCTCAAGCCACAGCATTAGCATCACCACGATACTCAGCATCAGCACCTGAAACGAGAAAGCGTCGGCTGGACGTTAGAGGCCATGAGAGTATGTTTTTTGCCAAGAAAAACACAATACACGAAAGTAGACCGTCTCGTTTAGTCGGCATCCCAGCCCAATCAGCTCACGAATAAGCATTCATGAGTCTGTAGTAGATGGAAAAAGCTGTAAACCATAGTCAAAGTCCCTGAAACAAACCGTGTAAAATCCGCTATGAGAGCAGTGATATGGGCTCCGTGGATCATGCATTTATAAAGACAAACCTGTGAACAGCATACGTAATATGGTTCTAAGTGAATGTGGATATGAAGAAGAACCTGCTAAGCTTACGTATTAAGGTAGGATCAACAAGGTAGTACCACCATCCCTAACTTGGACTCAGTAGTATAAACAGGAGTCGGAGGAAGAATTACAGCCAACCATTGGGAGCACGCTCCAAAATCTCACATAGCATTCTTTACGCATATGAACAGAATATAACAGAAGAGTCAACGCGTAACTGAAATACCAAAAAATAATTAGTGACACCCCAATCATTGTTCATTGAAAACTGCGAAAGTAATAGAAGCTATAATCTACTGTTGGCAACGATCAGATGAAGCAGTAGAACAATTGTCTTCCTAATAATAAGTAACAAAATGCTGTTCTTCACCTGTCTGTAAATTTAAATAAGATGGTGTGTCAAAACGAATTGGAGTAAATCAACAGTAGTGAATAGGAAGCAGCAAAAACCGCTGGACAACCAGCGCGAGACGGTGCCTGATAAGACCATAGAGAGATCGCTGCAATAACAAACATGTAAAATAACATACCCCCCTGGTATGATCAGAGGTCTCAAAAACTGGGGAGGATGATGCTTATAAACAGTTCAGCTAATTGCCGCAACTCACCATGGAAAAAAAGCATTCTTGACATAAAGCTTGGTGAACAAGCCAATGCGAAAAATAGCCATTTTAACTAAGAAAACAGTATGAATGTGCCCGTTAACAACCAGACTAAAAGGGTTCATCAACATCAACACCCTCAACCTGCGTGCTACCATTGCAACAAGACGTGCATTATACGGCTAAGAGTGCATCAGCGAAAAACTTTTTATGGCGAAATAAACACATTACAACGAACAATATTGACACCCTCCGGCCGAGGTACACTAGTCAAGTTTTATTTTTTAATAGTGCATTATACTCGATCAAACAAGCATTTCGCCAATTGGGTATCATTAAATACGCTTCTTTATAAGACGAGTTATAGGTAAGGAGAGTTAGTGACACATGACCAGCGTAACGAGATTAGGACGAGTATAGTCTCGACAACGAGAACGTGTGGACCATGGATGAATTAACAGGTTGGTGGATCTTACGTGGCAGTGGGTTGCTATGTTCAGGTATAATTTGGTGGCACCATATTGAGGCGTAGGTGGTGGAGGAGGTGTAGGTGGTGTAGGTGGTGTAGGCGGTGTAGGTACGTCAACTAGTGGAGTATGGACCGGTGCTGGAATGGGAGTAATGGGAGCGGTGCGAATAATTGTGGAATAAGGGTCTGTGGAATCGTCCAAAAAAATCATAGGAAGGTGGTGACAGTGGATTTGGTGGAGGGAAACGGAAACACGTTTCATCAAAGGTTACATGAGACGGGAAATGATAATTTTAGTGGTATTAAGATCAGGCATCGATAGCCAAAATGATTGGCAGCATGTCCCAGAAATATGGAAGGTGTAGGCACGTTTTTTATTTTTGGTCCAAGTTTGTGATTTGTATCGATATGTGAGATAACAAAGGCAGCCTAAAACCCGAAGGCATATAATTCGGGTTGCGTACCAAATAGGCGGAGTAAAGGTAAAGGGTATCTCGTTATTGATGGCACGGGAAGGTAAAATATTCAATAAATAAACTGCATATTAGTGCCTCAGTCCAGTAATTGGTGGTTAAATGTGCTTGAAACAATAATGTACGAATGAGATTAATTATTGTCTGGTCATGCATTCGATTTTTCCATTTTGTTATGAGGTGCGGGGGCAAAGAAAATCTAAATTGGGATACGTATCGTTAAAAATAGTTTATGGAAAAGCCATGATTATATAATTCACCACCATGTTCACACTGAAAACTGACTTAAATTTCACACTTTAAACTGAGTACGACATAATTACGAAATTACAGAAATTTAGACAAAACATCAGGATTTTTTCATTAACGGGTAAACCAAACACATATATGAATAATGATCTAGAAAACAAAAACTTAATATGGAAACCAGATAGACTCAGATTGGAGAGTGGTCACAAATCCGAGTAAACATGTCCACAACACGAAGTAACAGAACTTAGACGAACTAACAACGGATGCTTCACGTGTTTACAAGCTGACAAGCATGGCAAAGAACGGGAAGTTTCTCTTTATTACAAGAAATAGAATCACTAGACACAAGACGACGTAACACTTCACTTCCTGGATGTCCAAGTCGTTGGTGCCACGTATACTGACTGGTAAGAAAAGCATGAGGTATAGTGGAGGGCTTCGTAACAGGATAGAGCTCACCCGTGCTATCACATCGGAGGAGCACCCGTCGAGTTATGAAGTCCTTTACAGAAAAACCAAAAGGGTCAAACTCAACCGTACAAGAATTATCACGGACAAACTGACGAACGGAAATCAAGTTTTTGACAATATTGGGAGTGATTAAGACATTATTTAAACGAAGTGGACGAAAAGGGGTAGACAAAACACTATGGCCAGAGTTAGTAACGGGATTAAAACGCTCCGTCACACAATCTTGCAAACAGTGAGTAAAATCACATACTAAGATATCACTAGACAATTGTACGCAAAGCATTAAGATGAGACCCACACAAGTATCCATGTTCCAATTGCCGGAGGTGGTTCTTGATGAAGAGTTGTAGGTATTAAATGCATTCGGAGAAGTGTAGCTTGACCCGAAACCTTGTGAACCAGACGCAACAGCTGACACTCAGATGAAAGGCATATAGGTGACTGTCCCAATGTGAACCAAACCAGGGAAGAACCCCCTTGCTGCTGTTGAACCCTTGACTTAGTCGTAACGGATATTTGGCGGCTGTGAAGTTCCAGGTACAAGGTGAACCCCCTGCGGTGGACCAGAAAGCGTCTGAACCCCCTGTTGTGGATAATGGACCCCCTGCTGTGGTGACCCCGTCGGATACTGAACCCCCTGTGGGAATAACCCAGCCATTCCCATATTGGACACCCCAAAAGAACCAGGCAATAACTGTTTGGCATTACATTAGTGGGCTTTGCGTAGATAATTGGACCGAAAAACCACTTTGAAACCCGGATGGGACAGAATCCGTATAAGCGACTGGGAGAGAGAGGAGGAGGAATATTAGAGCATTTAACCCAACTTAGCCAATAGGATTGAAACATATCCAAATCCAGCGTTGTTACACCCGACCACTTGAAGACGAACCCGAGGTACGATGGGAGCAAAGTAGGACTTGCCGTGAACACCATTGTGAGATACTTACAAGATCACCAAAAGACAAGAGCCCTTAGCAAAACTCCACACGGGTTGTTTACTTTTCCAAAAAGACCACGCCGAGCGCTAGTGTTGGTTTTAGACAATAAAAAACCATGGGAGAGCGGATGGTAGCATAAACAAGGAGGGTTTTGAACCCTAGACTTTAGGCGCATCTCATGAGGAGTCAACAAGGATCTAACGTTTTGAGGATCGGGAAGGGTTCACGACTAACTATAACGGTAGTTAGAGATCGTTTATAGTGGAAGGTAAACCTAAAGCGCGAAAGTAACAACTTCATCAATAGCTAAGAGGGGAACCTAAACCTTAAGAACCGAACAATAGCTTCTATCTTTTGAAAAATACCGTCAATAGATAATTCCCAAAGCTTTCAAGTTGCGTTAGTTCGGCTTTAAAGCCATAGCACGCGGGGCGCTGTTACTTGTTATTGAAAAAATCAGCCTCAATTATATGTCACAGGCATCCTGGCAGTGGTAGGGTTAGGTATCAACCAAACGTTTCCTTAGTGATGGAGCATGTGTGGAGAATATCCTAAAGACCTATGATGAAATCAATCTTTGGTCCATTTCGCATTCTTAGGTGGTGGATCGTAGGAGTTGTAGTGGATTGAAGAAGACAACCGGATCAACAAGATGATCCAAAAATCCCCATAACATGACATAGTTGGGTATAAGAATACACCCACGAGGAATAATTCATGCATGACTTCAGTTTTTCGGAACAAAAAGTGGTTAAAAGCGTTGGGTACGAGACTAGACATGAGTACGGCTTACCACCCTCAGACCGACGGTCAGAGTGAGCGTACTATTCAGACGCTGGAGGATATGCTTCGAGCTTGTGTTATGGATTTTGGTGGCAGTTGGGATACTCATCTTCCATTGATTGAGTTTTCCTATAATAACAGTTACCACACAAGCATTAAGTGTGCACCATTCGAGGCTCTGTACGGGCGGAAATGTAGATCCCCCGTGATATGGACTGAAGTTGGAGAAAGTCAGCTTATTGGACCAGAAATTGTGCAAGAAACGACTGAAAAGATTGTTCAAATTAAGGAAAGATTGAAGACGGCTAGGAGTCGCCAGAAAAGCTATGCTGATAAGAGGCGTAAACCTCTTGAATTCCAAGTTGGAGACCGAGTGTTACTTAAGGTATCTCCATGGAAGGGAGTGGTACGATTTGGTAAGAAAGGAAAGCTAGCACCACGATATGTGGGACCATTTGAAATCGTGGAGCGTGTTGGACCGGTGGCTTATCGGCTGAAGTTACCCCAGGAGCTAAGCTGTGTCCACGACACGTTTCATGTGTCGAACCTCAAGAAATGCTTGGCTGAGCCAGATGTTCAGGTGCCTTTGGATGAGATCGAGATTGATGAAAATCTGCGTTTTGTTGAAGAGCCTATTGAGATCGTAGAGCGGGATGTGAAGAAGCTAAAGCGAAGAAGAATCCCATTGGTCAAAGTTCGTTGGAACTCTCGGCAAGGAGCTGAGTATACCTGGGAACATGAAGACCAATTCCGGAAGAAATATCCGCATCTCTTCTCTGAAACCGTACCTCCTTCAGGTGTTGCAACCTGAGCCTTGAGGACAAGGCTCTTCTAACCGGAGGAGACTGTAACATTCCGTATTTTCAGGTCATTTACGACGTCATATATTTCACTAATTATTTTTTTCTTTCTCGTACGTGTTTACTTTTAATTTTATTAGTTAAGTTAAATCGCGTAAGCTATAAATTAACAATCAACGTAAACGGACACCAAACGAATAAAAGTTTCGTCAAGCGAGCATTATATTATTTTTACGAAAGTAATAATAAACTTTTTATATTTTATTTTTATTGGTTGCTTAAAACGTTACGTTTCGCGATAAATTATATTTAGGTATTCCGGAAATCACCAAAACTTTTCCACGCTTCAACAAATACCTATGTTTATATCTAATGCTTAAAGTTTTATAAAACTTTACCTACATTCATCACTTGAGCCGAACCTTACACGAAACAAATAGAAAAATACATACACTTTACAAAGTTATGCTTTTTATTTACAAACTACAATTTATACATTATCAATATATACTTTCATTTTTCTTTATTAATAACTAGCTAGACACACCTCCTTAAATCCATGGGATGATGTCCTCATTTGGAAACATAAAAACACAACATTAATCACAAGGACCAAGTGCTTCCCTAAAAACCCTCATGGTGTTTTTATAAATCTAGTCTTGATCTCATCTAAGTCCAAGAAGTATATAAGGAAAGTAGCTAGTAAGAAAGAACACACACTCTTCATTTCAAAGGTGAAAGTTCACAAAATCTCTACTCCCTCCCCCTCTCTAGCTCAAGGCAACAAAACACCCCTTTACATAATCCATACAAATTTTTCTTCAACATATACAAGCCATCACACATCATTTCTAAGATATACTAAGGTGTTTGCAAGCCTTAATTAACCATTTACAAGTATTGAAGCAAAGAATGGAAGATTATGGTTTAGGGTTTCTTTGATTGTGCAAGCTTTGGTTTATAATCTAAACAAGGGTTTAGAAGATATTTCCCATCATCATACATCACCATAAGGTTATCTAAAACCCTTTATGTCTTTACATTTATCATTTTATGTGCTTATGTGTTCTGTGTAGTAAAATCACCACTAGGATACTTTTAAACATGTAAAAAGAGTTTTTACTTGTGATCATCATTTTGTACACTTTTACATATGCTATGATGTTGGTAATATCATGTTAAAATGGATTTATAAGTGTTGTACACTCTTGGTTTAAGTATAAAAAGTTCAAGTATAATCTTGTAATTAAAAAGTATATAAAAACAAAGCTATATAAATAAACCCCAAAAGATATATAGGGGTTGTTTTGATTCGTGTATGATAGTACACTTTATGATTTAGAAAGATAGTACACTTTATGATGATTCCAAAAAGGTAAGAAACTCAAAAAACCGATTTATGACGAAAAAGATACGACAAATATACGTTTTACGTTAATACCGGGTTTTATAAAATAAATTTTATAAAAGTTACTGTTCATCAAGGACATTAATTTATGAAAACATAATTAATATGATAAAACTTTTAAAAACGAAGACGTGCTCGAAAGAATCGCTAAAAATGGATCTATAACGAATAAGTTACGACATTTACGAGATTTACGATAACTAAATTTATAAAAATAAATATATAACTGTTATGAACAGTAAAATCACTATTCATCAGAAAAACGCAAATTTTAAAAATGTTATATTTTGATAACTCGTCTTAATACGAAGGCGTGGACGTAAGAAACTAAAGAAACGGACTAAAAACGAGAAAGTTACGCCAGTTTTACTAAAGTATACTTATAAACGTTTTTATTTTATAAATATGATTTCACTAAAACGATTAGATGGTGATGTAGCTATATAGAATTATATGTGGTATTAGTTAATCAAAGTACTATATTACTAGGGAGTTTCATAATGAGGCCTCTTCAGGGTGGCGTATCGACGAGTTATTGGATTTACGATTTAAAGTGTCCTAGCTCCTCATACGTCACTACATGACCTCTTAATTATGATAGCCCGAACGATAGTATGATGAGCTATACGACCTATAAATAATCAAAGTGTTTAGTACTTATACGACCTATATTGGATTAGGTTTCCTTCGGATTCCTTCGTGACGCATTTTTCTATTGTGAATACTTGTTGATTACCATTCACTCGAGGTGAGTTCATAGCCCCATTTCTATCTACTTGTTTTACAAACTCTACGGGGTGGAATTACATGCTTGTTTTACTACGGACACAAGTGTTTTAAAACTGTATGCTATTTCGTGATCATATTATTGCCTAAGTACCCTTGCCACTAAGTCCCCTTTTATCATGAACCGTGAGTTGCTATATTAGTAAGCGCGAGTGTTGTGGATAGAACCTATCGTGAACTGACAATCCCACCTTATCTTTGGGGTCACAAGATTGACTCATGGTGCATTAAACATTAAGAATAAAACGTTGGTTTGTTGGGCATCGATCCTTTTACAGCTTGGGCATATATTACGATTACTTATTACGTGTTAAGGTTCGGTGTCATGAGCTTAGTGCAATAATACCTGTTTTTGGACTACTGAATATGATTCAAGTCTACTATAACATAACTCCTTGTGGTTCCTCTTTTACCGACAAACCTAATGGATACACTCAACCTTTGTGTTGACTTTAAGCATATTAATTTCAGTTCCAAGGTATCTCTGGGTTCTATAGTCGATTTATTCAAGATTTTTCTAAAATCACCCGGCCGATGACCCATCTTCTTGAAAAGAAAACCCCGTTTATTTTTTTGAAAGAATGTATTGAATCATTTAATATACTTAAAAAGAAGTTAACCGAAGCCCCGATTTTAGTTGCCCCCGATTGGGACCTACCATTTGAAATTATGTGTGATGCTAGTGATTACGCGGTAGGTGCAGTCTTGGGGCAACGTAAGACCAAACATTTTCAGCCTATACACTATGCAAGTAAGACCATGACGGATGCTCAAGCACATTACACCACTACGGAAAAAGAATTATTAGCCGTAGTGTATGCTTTCGAGAAATTCCGGCCTTACTTAGTCTTGTTAAAGACCATAGTATATATAGACCACTCAGCTCTCAAATATCTTCTTGCCAAGCAAGATGCTAAACCGAGATTGCTCTGGTGGATTCTCCTACTCCAAGAATTTGATGTCATTATTCATGATAAAAAAGGAGCGAAGAATCTCGCGGCCGACCACTTATCAAGACTTGAAAATCCCCACCAAGATGTTCTCGAGAACAAGGAAATTACCGAAACATTTCCTCTCGAGACACTTGGTATGGTTACCTTTCGTGGTGATGATAGTACCCCATGGTTTGCCGATTTTGCAAATTACCATGCGGGGAATTTTATTGTGAAAGGGATGTCGTCCCAACAAAAGAAAAAATTCTTCAAAGACGTGAAGCATTATTTTTGGGACGACCCCTAATTGTTTAGAATTTATGCGGATCAAATGATTAGGTGATGTGTTTCCGGCCAAGAAGCCGTTGATATCCTCACGGCTTGCGATAATGGACCCACCGGGGGACATCATGGTGCAAACTACACTGCTAAAAAAGTCTTTGATTCTGGATTTTATTGGCCTCCTATTTACCGAGATGCCCATGACTTGGTCACACAGTGTGACGCTTGTCAACGTCAAGGAAAAATCTCAAAACGTAATGAAATGCCTCAAAATGCAATTCAAGTATGCGAGATCTTTGACGTGTGGGGCATCGATTTCATGGGACCGTTCCCGTCTTCACGAGGGAACAAGTATATACTCGTGGCTGTCGATTATTAGTCAAAATGGGTTGAAGCAAAAGCGCTCCCCACCAATGACGCCTGAGTTGTTTGCAAATTTTTAAAATCTCTTTTTGCCCGATTTAGGACCCCTCGTGCTATCATTAGTGATCGTGGTACCCACTTTTAAAATGACCAATTTGCAAAGGTCATGCTTAAATACGGAGTTACTCATCGTCTCTCCACCGCGTATCACCCACAAACAAGTGGGCAAGTTGAGGTTTCCAATAGTGGTTTAAAACGTATCTTGGAAATGACCATAGGTGAAAACCGTGCTTCATGGTCCGATAAGTTAGATGACGCCTTGTGGGCCTTCCGTACCGCATTCAAGACACCCATCGGGTGCACTCCTTATAAGCTAGTATACGGAAAGGCTTGTCATCTTCCTATCGAACTCGAGCATAAGGCCTATTGGGCCTTAAAGCATTGCAATTATGACCTTGTGACCGCGAGTGATCACCAGAAAGTTCAACTGAATGAATTAAATGAACTCCGGGATCAAGCCTACGAGAACTCTTTAATCTACAAAGAGAAAACGAAGAAGATCCATGACTCCAAGATTAAAAACTGAGTTTTCAATGTTGGTGATCGAGTTCTTCTCTTCAATTTTCGATTAAAGATCTTCTTGGGAAAGCTCAAAACCCGTTAGACCAGACCATTCACCGTTGCTCAAGTTTTCCCTTATGGCACCGTCGAGTTATCTTAAACCGACAGGCCAAACTTCAAGGTGAACGGTCATAGACTCAAGCACTACTTTGGAGGGGACATACCACCCATGGTTGTCCTGGATCTCTAAACTTTCCCCATGGACAACTAAATTCGGGGACGAGTCAAGCTTAGTGACTCTTTAATAAACAAGCGCTTCGTGGGTGGCAACCCATGCTTATCCTAATATAATTATAATAGTAGTAATGAATAAGTGTGATGTGAGGAGGTTCGCCTCTTCCTTTCTCGCGTTTTGTGGTTTGTGTTATATGTCTAGAATTGCCCTGGATTATGAAGCCTCTCGTGCTCATGGTTTTGTCCTTCGTTCACTCGAGCTTCAATCCTTTGCATAATTATGGGAATCTAATATCCTAAATCTTATCGACTAACGTTTATCTTTTAGCATACTTAATAAACGGCTTTAGATTTACGTAGAGACCCTTCTTAAAACATTAAGGACAATGTTTAGTTCTAGTATGGGGGATCTATCGATTCGATTGTGCCTGCAACTGTTGTTTTCACGTAATCCTGTTTTTATCACCAAAACACCAAAAAATGAAAAAATTTAAAAATTTTCAAAAATAAAATAAGTGTTTTGTCACAATGTTTGACTTTCCTGCTGGGTAGAATAAGAATAAATTTTGACTCGATCGAGCGTGTTGAGCTCTTAGCTTTGTCCCTTAACCGTTATAAACTTGACTAAGCATTCGCGGATCTTTTTATTAAAGATTCTAAATTTGCGAAGAACGAGAAATGATAGAGTTAATTATGCATAAGATGCTAAACAAGGATTAGTTGGAAATCTTAAGAGCTCATAAGTGTAGTTTGTGGCTTTTTCTCCCATAAGCTTCTAACCGGACTAATAATACGTGCTCTTTTCGAAAATTAAACTTAAATCAACGATTTTTTTATGTAGTCGATAACAATAATTTATTTAGTCTTAGTTCAAATTTATACTTAAATTTTCTAAAAAGAAATTTTCTCTATATCATGGTAATATAAAGTGTAAAAAAAATGATGAAAAATGAGGTAATAATAATAATAAAAATTGTGGGCTAATAAAAGTTTACTGCATCTTGCCGGCTCACAACCGATGTTGCAGTCTTCTAAATAAGGCACATAGTAATTATCCGAGACTGATAAAAGTTTGCTGCATCTTGCCGGCTCACAACCGATGTTGCAGCCTTCTAAAAGGTCGAGGATTTCCTTAGTTTAAAGGATGCATAATTATATTAAGTGTAATATATGTGATTTAATAAATATAGGGAAAATCTCTTTTTCTTAAATTTAAATATGCTTTTGAACTAAGACTATTTCATTTTAAGTTGTGATTTTTCTAAATAAATTATGTATAAACGGGAAATCCAAGGGTTTTGAAACCGAAGGTCCGTGAGTCTCGATACTAGTCTCTGTGGGGTGTCAAAAGCCTGGTCACTTAGCCGCAAGGTTGGGATGTGCCGAGACGAAAGTCGCTACATGGGATGATCTCGCCTTCAAACTCATTACTTTTGGGTGGAACGTGAAGCATAGAAATTTTGCAAAACGTTGATCCATGGTTGAAATTCGAAATGGCACATTCACCTACTATATAATAATTGTCGGGAGTGAAAAGTTTCACAAGTTACAAGTATGAGTAGTGTTAGCATCTTAACTTATATTTAACGGTGATTTCGTTTTTAAGCTTGGTTTGGGACAAGTGAAAAATCAGGGACGATGAATTTATCCTTTTTGGGCATTTTAGGATTGAAGTGCTTCTTGTTCTATGACCCTAAAGTTATGAAAATAACGAAAGTCCAAACATTCTAGTTAGTTGCTTAAATAAGGAAAAATACAAAAATATGTGTGGTAATTAGTGTAAATATTTAAAAATGGTCAAAACGGGGCTTTTCAAAACTAATGATTCTTTTATTCCCTTTGATGAACACTTAGCTACTTTTCGAGGTAATTAGTCGAAGGGGATTGAGATTCTTGGTTTTCTAAAGTGTTTACTTATGGCATTGCGTGAGGACACGGCAATAGTTTAGTATGGGGGATTTTGGTATGTGCTTAATTACACATACCTTTTACCTATAAAAACGAGCCTAAAATGACCAAAATATATCAAAAATGAATTGTATTTGTGTGTTTTGTGATTTATGATTGTGCATGAAACGGATATTCACTAAAGGACAAAAAACAAAGCCAAAAGGACAAAACTAAGCCTGAGAATGGAAAGAGCGTGAAAAGTCAAAAAGTCAAAGTCAAAGTCGAAGTCAAAGACGTGTGCATGGACCAACCCGTACCCAAGTTAATGGGTCGGGTCAGCCCAAAAGTGTTTATCTACTCATTATAAAGCCCAAAATAAGCTTGAATCCATTTAATTAAAAATTTGGCCCAACTAAATCAACCAAGCCCATTAACTATGGCCCAACACCATTTAACAACTGTTAGCCCGTTAACCCCTTTAAACCCCTTCATAGTTAGTCCTTAGGGACTAACACATTTAACCCCTATAACCTCTTAACCCTAACACGTCTAGTCCTTTTTCATAACACTCGTTACCAAAATCAAACGAAAACCATTTTGCCCGCCAAAACCAAAACATCACTATTCATCATCGCTGTCACCTCGACCCCTGCACCCCAAAACAAACCCATCACTTTCCCACCTCAACCCCACTTCACAAACGGACAAGGCCACCTTGGCAATTCTATGGTTTCTCATTGGTTGATGGGATGTGATTAATTCAAGGGCTGTGATTAAATCAAAGAAGCACAAAGATGGATTGAAGGGCTATGATTGAAGCTTGGAGAGCACTCACACAAGAAGCACACCTCAAGGGCCAAGACTTCTCAAACGGCTATATAAGTGTGTGTGTTTTCACACAGTAGGGATATCTAGCTTTTAAGTAATTTTTAGAATAGCATTTTTTATTGTATTTTTTAGCTTATTATCAGTTAATTGTACTTTCTTTTCAAATATTGTAAAAGTTTTTAAGTTTAATGAAAATTTCAAGTTTATTGTTAAAAATCTATTTTTAGTGTTTTAATGCATTATAAGCTTTGAAAATGGTTTAATAAGCTCTTGTATAAGCTCTTATATAATATGTTTTCATAAAGGGATAAAAAAATATTAAGTGCTTAAGCTTATTTCACTCAAAAATTTACCCTTAAATACCTTAGCTTATTTTGGAAGAAAAGCCAAACCTGGAAGGGCTTTTATGACCACACTAGCTTATCTATGATAAGCTAGAGCTTGTTGATAAGCTCTTAAGAGCATTCATGCCCTTGTTTTGAGCAAAGGGTTTTGTAAGTCCTATTCTTCATTTTATAGCTTATTCAATGTTTGCTTATTTCCTGCTTATTAATGCTTAATATTGCTTATTCTTTCTTTATAACTGCTTTTCATGTTTATGTTATAGCTTATATGTCTTTTGGATTAGTTTTCATTTTAAACTGCCTTATTTAGCCTAAAGCTGTTTATTCTATGTGCTTATTGTCCTGTGCTTATTGCTATGTTTTTATTGCTTATTTGTCCTTAAGTGTGTTGATGCTTAATTTGTTTCCAGTTTTCAAAAGCTTTATAATAAGTTTTGAGATTTAAATTGGAATTTGGATTTTTGAAGCAGTGTTTGGGTTAAGAGGTGAAATGGGTCAAAATGAGTGTAAAATTGTTTTGGATAACTAATCTAAATTTGTCAATCTCTTGTAAGTTGTTTTAATCAGTTTTGAAAAGTTTTTAAAGTTTAAAATCAAGTTTTAAGGGTTGAGCTGCAAGTTTTTTAAGCCCGTGGACTTAAAACTTTTTCAAACTGTTCTATTTGATTTTTACTCAAAAGTTGTTTTAAGGTTTGGTTGAAGTTTCATTTTGTGTCTAAAATGCAGTAGGATAGGTTTTGGTTAAGTGTGCATTTGCCATTGTGGTTTTGGTACAAAATCTGTCAAAGTGCATTTTTCAGTTTCTAAAGTTTAAAAAGCCATTTTTAAGCTCAATTTTAGATAAGTTAATGATAGTTTTAGTTTTTGAAATTGATAGAATAAGTAGTTTGTAGTATGAACTTAATCTTTTTAAGCTTATTTTGGATTTTAGCTTGCTTTTTCTAGCTTATTTGAGGTCTGCAAATAGCTATATTGTCTTTTAAAAACCAAGTACTTAGTTAAAAACAGCTTCTTAGTCTTTGCTTTTTCTAGCTTATTTCTTGTCCTATTTGCTTAATTTTTGATTTTATGTGCTTATTGAGTCTTAAACTTAATCTGTTTTTGCTTTGTAGCTTATTCCATGTGCTTATTTAGTCTTATTCTTAGCTTAAAGTTTGTCAAAATTCTTTTTAAACTGTCTTATATATGCATTCTGTCTGTAAGCTTTAAGCCCCTTTCAGCTTATTTTAATTGCTTATTCTTAGTCCCTAGTGCTTATTAGGTGTAGAGTAGTCTGTTTTAAAGCTTATTTGTTGTGGTATGTGCTTATTGAATGTTAAAAAGCCTAACAGTTTAAGCTAAGTTTCTTAGCTTTAAAAACCAAGTCTGTCATCTTTTTATTAGCTCATTTCTAGCTTATTTTTAAGTTTTGAAAAAAGTTTCTTTTTTAAAGTTTGTCACTTCTGCTTATATTTTAGCCTTTTTAAAAGAAAACAAAAAAAAATATTTTATAAAAAAGAGAGGCCACAGGGGTCGAACCCGTGACCTCTCCCTTCACACAACACCTCAACACAACATACCTTAACCATCTGCCCTTGAGACTTTTTCAGTTATAGTTTGTTTTATTTTTTATTTAAGGACATTTTGGCCATTTAGCCTAGCAGCTTATTTTAGCTTATTTTATGCTTATTTTACTAAGCTGTTTTGCTCATCTTATTTTTACTAGGATCAGAGTAGTTAGAAGTACTTTTCCTGAATTTTTCATACTTTTCCAAGTTAGTTTAATATTTTTAATAATATTTTTAGATTAAATCAGTTTTTAATTCATAATAAAAAATATAAAAGTCAAAAAAATATAATTCATTTTTTTAAAAATTTTCTTCTATCATTTAGGACCTTTAAAAATTAAATTTGCTTTTGTAGGGTTTAAATTTGATAATTTAAGTTTTAGAGTCGTGTTTTTAATTCCCGTTAACGTTTTTAGGTTCGATCTTTAATTGCTTTAATTGTTTACTTGCATTTGTTTGTTTTTGCATATTATTTGTAGAAATAGAATCCCAAATCAAAAATTTGATCATTCAATCACTCGATCACGAACTTAACCTCGGTTTTCAATTCACGCCTCGTCGGGAAACGACCCGGGAAGGTTTTGGATTTTACTTTGGTCAAAAGTAATCTTTTATTCCAGGCCACCAATACCTATCTCTCAAATCGTAATACATCTTATCAGCTCCTGGGTGTACTAAGTACTTCGACTTATGGGCTTCATCCATTATCAGGGTTCTCACCTCACCCTTCAAAGGTACCCATATTCGATCCAGGTAGTACAAAGTCCCACACTTCTCTGTTCTATCATCTCATCCAAACCTTTTTGCAATCCCACAGACTCATTCACAGCCTCCTTCTGAGCCGCTAGTATCCTATCCTTAATACGCGACTGAAGGGTAATATTCATAGCTCTAACTCTTTTAGGCTTTACTCTTTACTTCCTACTTAGGGAATCAGCCACCACATTCGCCTTACCAGGATGGTAGCGAATTTCACAATCATAATCACTAAACAACTCTATCCAGCGATGCTGACGCATGTTCAACTCTTTTCGACTAAAGATATGCTGAAGAATCTTATGATCCGTATAGATGACACTCTTTATCCCATACAAATAATGTCTCTAAATCTTAAGGGCGAACACAACTGCTCCTAATTCCAAATCATGGGTCGTATAATTCGTCTCATGAATTTTCAACTGCCTAGACGCGTAGGCGATCACCTTACCTCTTTACATTAACACACAGCCTAGTCCTATCCCGAACGCATCACAATATACCACAAAGTCTTCCGGTCCATCCGGGAGAGCTTGAATAGGGGCATTACACAACTTATCCTTTAAGGTTTGAAATGCCAATTCCTGTTCCTCACCCCAATCAAAAGTCTTACACTTCTGAGTAAAGATAGTAAGAGACTTAGCTATCTTATAAAAGTTCTCAATGAACCTACGGTAATATCCAGCCAATCCTAAGAGCGAACGAACCTCAGTCGGAGTTTTAGGGGCTTTCCAATTCTTAACAACTTCAATCTTACTAGGGTCTACATGAATCCCACTACCATTTATCACATGCCTAAGAAACTGCACTTCTCTTAGCCAGAATTCACACTTAGGAAACTTAGCATACAGTTTCTCCTTCTTGAGCAGTTCCAAGACTAACCTTAAGTGTTCTACATGCTCCTCTCGAGTCTTAGAGTAGATTAAGATATCGTCTATAAACACTATCACAAACTTATCAAGATAAGGTCTACAAACTCTATTTATCAAATCCATGAATACTGCCAGTGCGTTAGTCAGACCAAAGGGCATTACTGTGAACTCGAAATGTCCATAACGAGTTCTAAACGCAGTTTTTGGAATGTCATCCTCGTGCAGTCTCAGCTGATGATATCCAGACCTAAGATCTATCTTTGAGAAAAACTACGAACCTTGCAGTTGGTTAAATAGATTATCAATCCTAGGAAGCGGATAACGATTCTTAACTGTCAACTTGTTCAATTCTCTATAATCAATGCACATCCTAAAAGAACCATCCTTTTTCTTAACGAACAACACTGGCGCTCCCCAAGGAGACGAACTTGGTTGAATGAAACCTTTGCCTTGGAGTTTCTTGAGTTGTCCCAACAACTCCTCTAATTCAAAAGGTTCCAAACGATAGGGAGACTTTGCAATCGGTATATCTCCAGGGATTAACTCCATCCGGAACTCAATTTCCCGAAGAGGTGGTAATCCCGACAAATCATCCGGAAACACCTCGGGAAAATTTCTAACCACAACAATCTCTTCTCGTTTCTTATCACTAGCCTTAGCACTCATCAAAAATCTCGCTTTCTCTTCTGGTCTCTCTCTTAATACTCTAAGCACCTTGCCATACAGTAGTGGTATCCTTACTACTTTCTCATGACAGATTATTTCAACCTTATAATTAGACAACCAGTCCATACCTATAATCACATCAAAACTCCCATGCCCAAAAGGTATCAAATCGATGTCAATGACATGACCCTCGATTTCTAGTTTGCAACCCTTAATAACCTTATTAATCTCTACTAGCTGCCCGCTAGCTATCTCAATCTCATATCTGAAACCTAATTCATTGGGCTCTATGCCTAATAGAGGTATAAAAGTAGTGTAAAAAACTATAGTCGGCACCAGAGTCAAATAAGGTAGTGGCAAAATGATTGTTCAAAGTAAATGTACCCGTCATAATGTTCGGATCTTGGCGAGCTTCCTCTGCTCCCAACATGAATGCCCTACCGCTAGCTTAGTTCCCTTGGTTTCCATGACCCTGACCCCCATTATTAGCAGCAACTTGGTTTGGACGATTTTCTTCCGGTCCATGTGCCTTATTCAATCTAGGACAAGCTGACCTGACATGGTCGGTACTACTACACTCATAACATGCCATAACAGTTAGGTTTCTAGCATTGACAGGATTCACATTCCTCGACACGCCTCTACAATCCTTTGCCAAATGACCCGGGCAGTTATAGTTAAAGCATGTGCGACAAGGCCCTCTGGGTGCATGGTAGGAGTTGCAGGTGGTACACTTGAGTCAAGTACCTGTATTCTCTCTTCCTATAAGGTTTGCGGTAGTAGCAAAAGCATTCCCAGTCCTAGTCCTCTGATTATCATCCCTACCATTCTTATCCTCGCTAGGTTCCCCTACATTTCCTCTTTTATCAACCTTCTTAATTAACCCATTTCTAACAGCCTCATCGGTTAGGGCACCAAAAATTTACACAACCTTCTGTATAGTCTTTGGCTCCGTTGCTGCCACCATCCCACGAATATGTGGAGTAAGGCCATACACATATCTCTCAATCATCCTATTTTCTGGAGTTACCAAATGTAGAACTAACCTAGCAAACTCATGAAACCTATCAGTATACACAGCATGGCCAGCCCCGACCATGTCGTGATTCCACAACTCAGTTTCCATCTTTTGCATCTCATGACTAAGACAAAACTCTTCTATCATCATAAACTTAAAGTCATTCCATGACATACTAACAGCAACTTTTCGGCTTAGCGTGCGGATCTGAAAGTTCCACCACGTTAAAGCCTTACCCATAAATGAACTAGTAGTGTATTTTACTTTTTGGTCAACACTACAACCACTCATATCTTACACATTCTCCATTTTCTCAATCCAACGAGTAAGAACTACAACACCTCCTTTACCATCATATTCCTTAGGGTTACAAGCTAAGAAGTCCTTATATGAACAACCTACCCGGTTGCCATTCACTAACACATTCCCAACGTTCTTCTAAACGTTCTCAGTAACCACATTACCATTCTGATTTCCAACATTTCCTTGGTTACCAACCTGAGCTAGCATGGCGGGTAACAGGTTCTGCAATTGCTGGGCAATGATCATTGAGAAGTCGGGTGCTCCTCCTACACCCCCATTGACTCCCTCTACATTCCCATTGACTCCCTCTACGCCCCTATTAGCTCCTAAACCCTGGTCATCCTTGACCATTCAAATCATCAACACGCTTATCATTACCTTCCCTAGGTCTTCTACCCCTCCCACCTTTACCAACCCATATACCCGTTCCCCCTCTTTGTGATTCGGCAACAGGCCGGCCAGCACTTCGGGTCATCATTCTTGGTGGCATTATCTACACGAGGGAGAACATGGGCAACGTTAGGTAGGCAGGAAGACTCTCATATATATATATATATATATATATATATATATATATATATAATATCTTACCATATATACAGATATACACATAATACCACCTTACGGTGTCAACATCGATTTTTGTGAACAACATTACTAAGTATGAGTGAGTTGTGATACGCTTATAACTACATTGGCCATCGTACTTATAGTCGCATCCTTTCCCAGTCATACTCAATATTGAGCTCACACATTTCAATGACTGACATAACTAAAGCACCAAACCGCGAACACGCGAAAGCAAGCAAAAGTGAAACACGCGCACGTAAATCTTATACACAACTAAATGACGGATCTTAGGTTATAGTCTAGGTCAACCCACCTAGTTCTCTATAACCTTGGCTCTGATTACCAATCCGTCACACCTCGACAATGGCGGAAAGTCGGGAGCGCAACATAATGATCAATCATAACACAAGATACAATATAGAGAAAACTACAATGCATAAACTTCAAGTGTTACGAAGACCATCAACCTCGAACAACCTCGAGTGATGTCCCAAATCACAATCAATTCCATAAACTCTTACAATATCCAAAAGCCCTCACAGGGGTCCAAACCCAGACTTAGACCAAAATCTTCCAAATACTAAAACCAATTAAAATAAACAAGCAAGACTTCACATGAAAATCCACTCGGGATACTTCTAAGTCTGCTATCACAATCACCAACCTATTCCTCTTTCACTTCACCTGAAAATGATACTCGAAAACGTCAACAATAATGTTGGTGAGCTTGTAGGTTTGACCTTAAACCCAAAAGTTGTGCCAATATTTCAACAGTGGACAATAGTGCAATAAGACAGTGAATATATGCAAAAAAACCATAGCATCCCTGCTAATCAACCACCATATGTCACTTACGCACCTAAAGGGCCTACCAGCTGGAGCACAAAATTAGGGTAGGCGTACCCATCCGCTCCAATAATTACACAAATACTGGGTAGACGTACCTATCTGATCCAAACAATCATGCAACTCATAATATTCACATAGCAGTCATAAGCACATATCTTGTCCCAAAAACAAAACCACATTTCGCACAGTTCAATTCAAAACATTTCAAAACACATTAAGTATCATTTTCCCCCAACGGAAAAACAGTAAAAAATGGGGCTACGAGAACTCACCTCAAGCAAGTCTTTAGCAACTAAATCTCAATCACACAGCAAATGCAACGACGCCCGCACGCGACCTAGTACAGTTAATGTCCTATTTTAATCATCCATTCCCAAAACAATCTTCATGTTTGATGTATAGAGTTTAGACGCGTTGTACAATTACCCATAACAATTTAGTGGTTTGATGGTTGATGACATATCTCAACAATCATACTTCACGTTTGATGGCATAGAGTTTAGGACGCGCTGTTACTATTACTCATAACATTTAGTGGTGTGATGGATGACGACATATCCCAACGTGTCATATCAGCCCAATTTAATCAATAATACATATGTGTACTATTTAGAAAAATAGTAAGTAATCATACGTTAAATATTTTTATAATTAATAATTATAAATATATCTCGGTAAGTCCATTCGGTAACCTTAGTCACCGTGAAAATAATCATATTAGAGTTGAAAATGGAACGTTTACTCATAATAAACATATTTGAGAAGTTTCGAGAAAAAATATATTTTTTTTTGTCTTTTAGTGATTTAGGTAAATAAATAAAATATTAAATTATATTTTATTATTTAATATTCAAACTCTTGTTTTTAGGGTAAATTTTCTAAGTATAACTTTTTACGAAATTTCGGCAAGGACGTACAACTCATACTACGTTTTCCCAAAGGGTTTCAAAAACCTTATTTTCAACCACTTTTACCTATTCGGACACTTTTCAGCAAAATTCTATAAAATCGCTATCGGTTACGTTGACTAAAACGTTTTTTTTTCATAAATTTCTTCAATTTCACTTCACGTAAATAATTTTCTCAATTCAAATGTCCGTAAAACTTGATAACGTCTAAATATCGCATTATTCGGGCTTGTTAGGCCCAATAAGGGCCCATTTAAGATATTATAAGTCAAATATTTATCCAAGTCGCCATAAACCAATGGTCACTTTCATTACATGAAGCTGTATAATAATAAGTAGAAAATAATCCAGTCCATTAGAAGCCCTCCCATTATGCCACAGCTTAAAATAGGCTTATTGGCGTGAGTTCCTATAAGTTCACAATACATATATTTAAGATATTTATAATTCTAAAGTACGACGCAAGTCCAAATTCAAGGTCCATTTATATACATAAGCTCATACTAATAAGTAGAAAATAATCCGGACCACAATAAGCCCTCCCATTAAGCCACGACTTAAATAAGCTTATTGGGCCGTAAGTCCATAAGCTCCACAATACATATATTAAGCTTAACCATAAGCTAATAAGCTATGTATCGCATTTGGTAAAATAAGCTATCTAGCAACATATGTTATTCAACCATCACGACCACAATACCAAAACTACAAAAACCCCTTTTTCTTTTTTTATATCCGACAAACCAAACACCTCTTTTTTATCCATTTCGTTTCCAAAAATCGATTTTCACAACGATCAACTTGTACAAATAACATCTATGCATCAATACAAACCCAAAAGGACAAACAAAATTTAAATTTGAAAACTTACAAGAAAATCTTCAAATGTGTGGATTTCGACACGAACCGGACAACCCAAACGTTGTTTAAATGAATACCCAAATACTCGTATCAACCCGGAATATCACGTTCTAGATCAAAGTTGGAAAATTTATGGTGTTTGTGGTGGTGTAGGTGGCGGACGAACAAAGCCTGTGTGTTTTATTTTTTTGAAAATGATAAGGATTATGAGAAAAGGTTCTAGTGGAAATCATATATGTGTACAACTTTTGGGACAAGCTTGCTAAAAAAATGCCTCCTTGTCCCTTCTTGACTTCCTTGACAGGCTATAGTATCCAAAGGAGTCTCGGGTGTTTCTTTTTGTGTCGGGGTCACTTAAATACTCGTAAAACTTGATCGTAAAAATTTCCCCAAAGTTAATTAGCATTTTTATTCACCTTAAAAATATTTTTCCATTAACCTAGAGTATTTACACGACATATTTACACTTTAAACCCTTCAAAACTCATTTGGACATTAACGGACGTCTCGGAATTATTTTTTGGCATTTCTCAAAATTCACGGGTCAAACCACTCGGAATACAAATAACATAATAATACCTTCCAAAAAGGGATTATTAATCATAATAAACCATAAATCACCACAATTCTCATAAAATCACCACCGTCAACACGGTACAATATCTGAATAAACTGAAAAAAGTCAAATAGTCAAAGGACTATAAATGAAATATTCAGAACACAAAAAGGGCAAAGGTTACAAAGTCTCCTACTAAAAATCTAGTAACTAGTTTTATCCTTCATTATATTCATTACTACTATTTTTAAGTTACCAACTTTAATAATTTCTATTTCGCTTACTTAATAATATTTTTGAAAGTTTTCGATGCACATAAAATTTATCTAAGTGATACTATAATTTCTGTTAAGAATTTTATAGCTCATTCGAACTCGAAAATGCCTAAAAACCTCATTTTATGCTTCAGACAATTCACATTTTTTAAACAGAAAGTTTATAAAATTTCCAGATTTTAGTCAGTTTTTACAAGGGCGTAACTCCTTCATTATAAGGATTCACGGAATGATCAAAAGCTACGTTTCAAGGAAAAATCATGTTCTACAAGTTTTCTTTTATAAGTTTTACCCGACTCGGACTCAAAATGGTCAAAAACACGAAATCGTAAACTGAACATAATGTGTCAAAAACAGTTTTTGGCTGGAAAAGTTACTAGTTTTTACGCAACTTCATTTGGTCATAACTCACTCGTTTTAAATCCGTTTTTAGCAATCTTTATATCCACGCGTTCGTATTTGAGTATTTTAACACATTTTTAACATTAAACTTCTTAAAAGAATTTTATCCTTTCGTTATACCTAATAACATTTTCGAACAACAAGTATATTATACCAACTACACTACACCTTTAGCTGCAAACATCACAACTTCATTTCTACTTCCACCTATTGTTACCAACACTCAAACAACTTCAAGACTACCTATCCCTTTCATCGATTGTTACAATAACACTAAAAACCACTTTTAACACATAAAATCATATTCTTAACCTAAAAGTATAATAATATTAAGATTAAGTTCAAAAACATAAACAAGTTGTACAACCATTTTATTTTTGTTAGTTTCTTTGTAAAAACCCTTTTACATAAACATGATGATGAGATGTATGCATAGATGAGAATATGCGAAAGATGTATAAAAGAGAGATGAGAGTTTCTTTCAAGAATGTAGAGAAAAGATATACAATAACCCGAAAACGATCTTATATCAACCCGAATAAGACCACAAAAGAATCACTAGTGTTAGGAATAATAAAAGTGACGATCTTATTAAGATAAAAGTCTTGTAATAAATAGAGAAATAATATTTGTGTACAATGTTACTGATAAAGGCCACTTACTAAATCAGTCAGAATAAGGGGAAAAAGAAGACGAAAAAAAAGAAACAAACCCAACAAAAAGCCTAAATAAAGCTAAGAAACAAGAGCGAGCGTCTAGCTACTTTCCTTGTAAAATAGGGTAAACGAAATACCCCCACCACCTCCTCATTAGAAGAGGTATGATCTTCACTATCCATTCTAATCATGTTTCTCTAAATCATACCTTTTTCCTCTTTCTCTCTCACTTCTATCTTCTTCCTCTTAGACTAAACACTACACTACACCTAAACACACACTTTATTGCTTACATTGATCCTCGATTCAGACTATCAAGTGGTATCAGAGCTGCACGGCCAGCAATTTCATGTTGTCTTTTAGGAGGTTTAGGAGAGCTTATTCTGTCAGCTTATTCTGACAGCTTATTTTGAGCTTATTTTCTGCTTATTCGGTCCTGATCATCTGTTGTGTTTATTCTGTCTGTTTCATGTGCTTATTTTGTTTTTCAGCTTATTTTCGTGAGCTTATTTCGAGTCAAAACTTCTTATTTTTGGTCAAAAAGTCAAAACAGTTTAATCAAGTCAAAATCAATTTCATTCATGTGCTTATTCAGTTTTTAGAGCTTATTTGTGCTTCATGTGCTAATTTCGGTTATGTTTTATGCAACCAAAATTGACTTTTTACGGTTTTATCGTAAAGTCAGGGCATCAAACAGTACAAATCTAGCTTATTTCAGCTTTTAAGTCAAATTCGGAAGTTTGACTATTCAAACTCGGAATAAGTCTGTTACATAATCTTTGACTGGTCAAACTCGATTGTCGACGGTTAACTGTTTATGAAATCAAGTTTATTATCGAGATTGAAATAAAGACAAAGAAAAGTTAAGCATATAAGACTCATTTTCGTTATCAATTTCATATTAGTGTTTAATTTCAATAATCATTAACATATCTGAGTTTTACATCAAGATTGAAATCAAAAAGAAAAACGAGATTGAAAAAGATCAAATTCGACAACTCATTAGATCTTAGTTTTATTCATCATAGATCTCAGTTTAATCAATATATTTTATAGATCTTTCAAAGACAAAAACACAAATGTGGAATCATCACAGATCCAAAACCTTTCTCAAAAATCAAACTCGGAAATTCAAAACTCGAAAGGTCTCAGTTTCATAAAATGTTCAAGATCTCAGCTTTTGTGTTTTTACAGTGATTGTTACTTATCTTTAAAAAGATTAATAAACACAAGCATCATCACAGATCTTGAGGCCAAACATAAACCAATCCGCAGTCAACTTCATCTCAAATCTATCTATCAAATAAACTGTCAATATCTCAGTCTATCTGTTCGTGTTTAACAACAAAGTGTGATCCTTAAAAAGATCAAAACACAAAAAGATATTACATCATAGATCTATAAAAAGCATACACTTTTTGTTTAATATTCGAAAGATACAAAGTAAAGATCAAAACAAGAGTGTCAAGATCATTTCTTTTCTTTTGGTACAAACAAGAACGAAAAACATTAATTAATTCAAATAAACCTACCTGGGTCACTTGCTAAGCAAATCATAAAGCTTGAAACATTTGTGTTCTTCGTCGGATAAAAACTTGAGCAAAAAAGAAACATAAAGGAGTGATGTTTGTTTTCGATTTGAAAAGAAACAAAGAAATATAGAACGTTGTGTGAGATTTTGTTTTTGTGAGAATAAAGAATGACTTAATATGTACTAATTTTTGTGGAGAGTTCTGTAAAAGAGAGAGGCGTAATGTTTTGAGTGTTAGAGTTAGGGTTTTATATGTGTGAGTTGTGTGTGTCTGAGTAATAGAGAAGAATAAGAGGCGTGTGAAAAATCATTTTAGGGTTAGGGTTAGATATCATTTTATGGTACTATTTTGTGGGCCGACTTCAAAGAAAACAAAAGGATAGACTGTTTGTGGTGTAAGTGTGTAACTAGGCCAAAGTTCTTAAGGAAATTAATGGGCTGGCATTTTCATGGAACAGATTGTGTTGTTTGGGCCTAATGAAAATTCAATTTTGAAAACAAGATTATACTGAATTGGATTTATGTTTTCCTGATTTTCGGGTGTAATTCTTTAGTTTACTATTTTTTAATTTTGGGTTAATAATTTGAGCGTGTTTCATTGTGGGTTGATACGGAGTTTTATCATTTTTGGTATTCATTTCTTTTGTACTCGTTTGATTATCAAGTTGTAATAGTATAGTGCTTCATTTTTGGTTTTATCAATTTTGAAGTTACTATAGGATTTTCATTTTCGCTTCGTAGTGATCACACTTTCGGTTTTATCGAATTTGTGTGGTAGTTTTACTTTTAGGTAAAGTTCTAAAAAGCTTGAGAATTGTAAGTGTTCTCATAGGAAAGTTGTGCGTACAAGATACGTAATCTTGATTCTTTTGAGAAAACTGTGATATTAGTGAATGAGTTTTTGAGTTTGTGTTGAAAATTTCTTGGGTTTATGGTGTTAATTAAGGAAAATGGATTCAAATGAGAAACAATAATTATTTGCTCCAAAAGTCCAACAACAAAACACGACTTTGACTAGTCAGCTTGAGTTGTATAAGGAAAGGGTTCGGGTTTTGGAAAACATAAACGGGGATAATAATTATCTCAACGAATTTCTTGAGGCCGATAAACGAGTAAAAAATTTTAGTCAACAAGCCCAGTCTCAATTTGTTCGTGATCGAGATATCATTCGAGATCTAGAAAAACGAGATAAATTAAATTTAGATGTCAAAGATTACAAACGGCAAAATGAGGAACTTCAAAAGACTCATTCAATTTTAAAAAGACAAATGAGTGAAAATGAGGATAAATATCATGACACTGTTCTAGATCTTGAGGCCAAACTGAAAAAGAATGTTGATCTAATTTTGAAACTTGGCAATTCCTTACAAGGAATGTTGTAGGTTCCCGAATACTTCACTTCACTTCATAACACGAATCAAGAACTAAGAAACTAGAGAGAGAGAGAGAGACTCGAAAAGAGAGGTTTAGAGAGAAGAGAGAGAGATGAGAGAGAATAAAGATTTAGATAAATGAAAACTTAGATATTTTCTAAAAAGAAAATATCTATATATATTTAGATATTTAGAAAATATCTAAATATATATATATATACCCCTACACA
>BQNB010029913.1:0-52116 GCA_026074375.1 Tanacetum coccineum
GATGTTCATGAACAAATCCTTCGCCATAAAGATCAATGGCAACATTAGCCATCGAGGACGTAGTTGCCATGGTGCTCGGCAATGTTCCACCACATCCCGCTTTGTAAACATCCTCCAATCCACCCGAAAATGAATTACCAAACGTACTCGGATACAAAAATTTGTTATCTTCATTTCCGGACGCCAAAACCTCTAAATTATAACTACCATCGTCGTAATCCTCCACCTTGGTGGCATTAACTGCCGTAGATACAGTATTATCTGCGGCAGTCGCAGTGGTGCAACTCTTCACCACCGCATGCAAATCCCATGCATCATCCATATTAACAAAACCTAAAATGCAATATATGAAATGAGTGTATGAATATATTTTGACCTTGGAAAGCAAGTAATAACTAAATGGCGTTGACTTTACAGAGAGAATATTAATTTGTGTGAAGATGTTTTAGGGTAAATGGGTTGTATATATAGTGGGAAATACAGTGTAAACAATGGTTGACATTTGAGAAAAAAGTCAAAAATGGGGCATTGCTTCCACTAAGCCAACAATGTGATTGTATCATTTCACTTTCACCCATTTGCACCATTTTGTTAAAAGAATCGTCTTATTTTTTAACTAGATTTGGCCATTTAGGATATTAAACTATCGATATATTATCAAGTCAATGAGTCATTAGTTGGTGTAAATGAGTACTCACATATGATCTTCTAGTTACTTTTAGATAGGTTTGACGAACTGCGGCAGTAAAGAGCAGTGGCAGTAAGTAATTGTTTTGATAAAATGTTTGGTAACATAGCTGTATAACCGTAATTTGTAAGTGGAAACGATAGTTGTTTGTAAATGCTACTAAAAATACGTAGCATTTTGATTTGGAGCGTTGAAAAAAATAAGAATGCTAGTTGGTTGTTTTTAGACAAGCATTTTATGTAAAACGTTAACCTGTAATTCATAGTTGTTTCAAAACGCGTCTAAATGTAATTACTAATTAGTTACAAATTTTAATTGAATAATATTACGACTAGCTAGTTCGTTATTCTGGTCGAAATTTAAATGAGTTAGTTGCCTTTTTGAGTTCATAGTTACTCTTTATATCGCTTTCTATAATATTTATATTTTTAAAACATTACCTATAGCTGGATAATAAAACAAACACGCGCGTTACCAAAATTATGATCGATACGTTTTTTAAAAATTTATTTTCTCATTTGAGATCGTATTTGTTGATGGCCCAATAGGATCATGTGTGTGTATTATTTAGTGTATATATGGTCCACTTTGTATAGGTGCTCCAAAAAACTTTTATAGATTTTTTGGGAACTAAATCTCACCCCATTTCCGGCAATCATTTCCTCACATGTCCACAAAAAGTGTGCACCTTGACCTCGAATGTATTTTACAAATAAATACATGGATAAATATGTCATATGTGTACAAAAATACATACATGCATGCATGAAATGACCTACTAAACACGTTACCAATGATAAGTAGTAATCCAGTATATGGAACAATGAACAAATTAAAAGACGACATCGTTCAAAGAACCAATCGTACGTGGGAATAACTAAACTAGATCGATGACCAAGTTACGTACATATCTATCAAAATATTGAGATATCGGTGACGATATCACTATAAGATCATACTTGGAGTGGTATATGCATGCTTCCCATATGATTAAAAGAAAAGACTACTGATACAAATTTGAGACAAAGTATGTTTTTGCTATGTCTTTTTTATGACAAATAAGTATAAAAGATGCATGAATGTCACGAAATTGGGGTTATAAGATTCTGGTTGACTCTTTAGTCTCAAAGGTTATATATTCATCAATCTTGTCAAACATGTATTGGAGATGGAGATAAGATGGGGTTGGGCCACGATTAGTGGTAAAAGTGATGGTGGGTTTGGGTAGAGACCACATAATCGCTCTCGCATGCAAAAGTGAGTGAGCTTCATAATTGATCACCAATGGGCAACCTAAATCTGAAAAATCTATGAATGTGTCGGAGAGATTTAGTGGATAAAAGGTCAACTGTTATAGTCTCGTTTTATGCTCACTTCAATTGGTACATCGTGTTGGGTTTTATAACCTAATTAACAATTAATTAACACGAGTACGCAGCGGAATAAAAGAATCACATGTAGAATACAATAATAACAAGATAGAAATCTGTACTTTTAGCACGACGATACACCGTTTAAAGGTAACCGTAACACCGTCTTCTATATTACGCGTGTTGTATAAGTCACACGCGAAACCACCAAGAATCAAATGTTCTGATTCCTCAAAGGTTACCACACAATACGTTCTTCAGCAAACAATGAAGTATGTAGTACTAGTAGTGTATAACAAACGATCAAACGAATTTGACAATCAAGTTACACGAATGAGGTCTTTGTTGTTGAGGTCGAACCACCAAAGACCACGAAAACCCTGTGTGGGTTTTGTTGCGATCGAAACCCCGAAGGAAGAAACAAGAGAAACCGAAACCTTTTGGTTTTGAGTAGTCCGGTCGAGTATTATGAGTGAGGACAAGGACGAATTTTGGTTTTTTAGGTTTTCAAGATATGAATATGAAAAACTTTAACCCCTATATTAGACTTGTTCAAGCTATCATAAACCCATATGGAATGGCCTTTGTAACCATCTAGGAGAAGCCAAAGCCAAACCTATACCCTTTATTTTTTGGTTTTGTTTAATTTTAGTCTACTTAACTCTTTATTGACTAATATTTTAATATTGTTATCAAATAACGATAGAAGTTTACTATACACATTAATTAAACATTGTTTACGTATTAACGTGTGCGTCCCCTTAGGTTCAAATAAATATTCCGGACATATACTTTTATATAATGGACATATTCCAACACATTGTTAGGTCACGAGAGTCGCTTAAAGCTATTCTTTATGGGATGCACTCGCGGTTAAAGTTTTCCTACAATCTACGCCTTTTGTTTTTTTCTGTTGATAAACATTGATTCTCTTAGGAACATTTGCATAAAGTTTTTTTTTTTAAATATTTTTTTGTAACAAGCTAGTACACAGTGTAAGACTGGAGGGAGTGGGCGTGAACTCACCCCGTGAGTTGCCCATTAATGCAGGACACACTAAAAACAAATACCATATGAGGTATGGTATTTTGGAGTTGGTTTGGTGACTGCCTCACCATGCGTGAGGTAGTATTTTGTGTGGGCCCCCTTATATTTGTTACCGTGTTATATGAAAAAAAATTACATTACCCCATTTTTCAAATATAAATACTTATAATTTTCACCTATAATCGTTCATTTTTCAAATATAAACTTCACCTACAATCATTCATTTTTTAACACACCTTTTAAACTCACTCAACTTCACCATTTTTATACACACCTTCTTTAAACGGACACTATGGCTACAGAATCAAATCATGTGAGACCAACTACCATTATGCGACTACGACAAGAACTTGTAGTTGATGTCGCATTGGCGAATTATTTTGCCGGACGTGTTGACTCGATACCTTGATCAAATGCATAGCCGTGGTCCGAAAATGGTGAGGGTAGAGTCTCTGCTAGATCATCCCCTGATCAAGTACAGTTTCAATACTCTGGAAAGGGCGACGTATGCTGATATGACAAACTCAAGCAACTTGATCGTGGCTAGAAACGAATTGTTTCACACCATTGTTGACAAAGAAGAAATGATGATTAACCATTGCGGAACAATGTAATTGTTCGAATCATGTTTTAGTTTTTTTTTATTTCGTCCGATTATGTTTTTAGTTATCTGTGTAACGTTTTTAATTTATAAATAAAAGTTTTAGTGTTTGAATAAAAGTTTTTAAATAAAAAAATAGGTATGAAAGGTGAGATGTGGTGACCAAAACATTTGAATTGTGAGGCATGATGAAAGGAGAGAGAAAGGTAAGATGACACTAAAGTAGACGGTGAGGCATGATGACTGCCACCTCGAATCTAACTATAAATTACAAGTAAAAATGACTGCAATTTTTCATTCTCTTTCTCCATTTTGTATACCATCTTTCAAGGATAGAAACAAGGCAAATCTTTTCCCCTTTTAAATAATTAGTTAACTTAATGTTGATATGCAGAGCATTACTCAATATTCACCCCTCCAATCTAAAAAATACTGAGTACATTGCACCTATATAATATTTGACACATAGTAAAACTTAATTCAAGTGCTTAACTACTGATACACACACTATTAAGTATCGCAGAAAGATTTAGCTTTGTTTGTAGAAGTTGTTCTTTACAAATTACATGACTAAGAAAGTAAGAAATGACTAAGGAATTTGATCGCAGGGCGCTCACCTCCTCGGTATTCCTACATGCGAAGCTTAAAACGTCTGGCCTTTATCAAAGTTATTCTTCAAAAATCGATATATAAAAAAATAACTTTTAACTAGTTTCTTCTTTTGAAATCATTGATTTTTCTCGAGAAATTAATATATTATAATATTTCAGTTTTAAATAAATAAATGCGAGCAAATAAATATAATCTCTTTTGCTGACACAGATCCGATTGTAATAACTTTTAAATTAACTTCAGTATTGAAATTTCTCATGAAGAAACTGTTGCCGAAATGGTTAAGATTATTCTATACGCCATATAAATATTAAAGTAAGAGCTTATATTTATAATTTGACCGAATACATCAATTAATATAGCAATTTTCAAATAATAAGTACTACTTAAAACTTTAGTTTTTCAAAATAAATACATACTCGTTAATATCCAAACGATTTCTTTATTATATGGGATAGAAAAACTTTAAAGGGTTCATGCAACTACTTTTTTAGCTTTTTTATCTCTTAGGTATTTCAACTTCTCAATGCTAAAATAATAAAACTCTACAAGATGCACTTCTTAGAAATATATTCAGGGGACCCCCCCTCCCCCCACCGCCCCCGCTTAAAAAAATTGGGTCCTAAGAGCCCAAGCTTAACTTACCTTATCCCTTTACCACCACTGAATTGAAGACAATACACAATCCTGTTGAAATGGAATATGAAGAAGTACGATACATAGTTATATCCTTAGCCAATGTTAACGTAACGACTTGTGATGGGGTTGGAGTTGGGTCTAGGGCTTATATTATAAGTCGAAGTTGAAACTTGTGTTTTTGTAAACTTGTTTAGCAAATGGGCTGAGGGTGGAGCTTATTATTGCAAAATTACTAAAAATGACATAATTAAATGTGTTTTTTGTATATGTTAAATATTTTTGTAGGTATATAAGTAATTTAAGGTTCAAAAGCCTCGGGCTAATGTTTTTAGTCCTTTTTATGGGGCTAGGCCGCTAGGGCCTATAAAGACTTATGACTTATAAGTCTTTTCATAAGCCCGCGTGACAAACGAGACTTATTTATCCGATAAACCTCAATAAACTTTTTGCCAAACATACTCTTACACATCTAGTGAACTTATATATTCCATAATTATACACGTACATACAAGCATTTTAAACCTGAAAAATTATGTTACTCGAAGCTTCCATAGCTTGTAGCAAAACAAAACTTAAAACAAATAAAGGTTTAGATTAAATTAAAGGTCTACGTCCAACTAAAAGTCCCCCCATAGTAACAAACGATAAGACATAACTTAAGACGACACTGATTTCACGACGGACTTAAAAAGTCAAACGATATAACTCAGAAATTAAAATAGAAAGTCAACCATTTTAAACCAACCACAATCATTTGAAGATCATTATCATAATCATTATCATGCATGCAATTGCCCCACAATACAACAGCTGTCTCATTAACATATACTCGTAATAACTTTGTATTCATTTTTTATTCTGCAGATATAAATCATGTTTATATATAGTTTTGGACAAATTGCATAAAAGTGTACTAAACTTATACTCAATTTCAATTTAATGTACTCAACTTTTCTTTTCTCAATTAAATGTACCCAACTTTTTTTTGGTTGCAAATGAAGACAATTAAAAGATTACCAGGTCACCATCAAGTTACCTTTTCTCCAACATGATTTTCCGACAACCTAGCATTCAGACGACCCACCACCACTGTCCGCGTATATGCCGAACAGGCTAATAGTCCGAAAGGGCCACACCAAGCCCAAGCGAACCACTCAAGCCTAATCGAATCATTCCAGACCAAGCAAGCTATTCAAGTCCGAAAGGGCCACAAGGGTCCGAACGGGCCATGAGGTTCCAAACAGGTACGGGACGTCAGCCTAGTAAACAACAAAGCGCTGACTTCATTTCAGAGAGCTACAGGACAACGTCATTAAAGAGACAACGTCACCATAAACACAGAAAGATAGTGACTACACGATAAACTATGACGTCAACTAAAGAGATGTCACCATCCAAGACACAGGCGATAGAGACATGACGAAAGGGTCGTCACCTACATGTCAAAAACCGTACATCTCTATAGTGTTTCGACTAGTATAAATACCCCCGTATTTACTATTCAAAGCACAGCATTTACTGCACACATACACACATTTATTACTATAGCTTCTTCGGCTCCAACATATAGCCCCTTCGGCTCATATTCATATACTTACTCTCACGCCCGAGCTGGGTCCTGGGTCAACACCCGGGGTGAGTTAACGGGTGTTCTTTCTTACTTTCAGGTAATTCAAGACGATACGTCACCAAGACAATTAAAAGATTATTAGGTCACCATCAAGTTACCTTTTCTCCAACATGATTTTCCGACAACCTAGCATTCAGACGACCCACCACCACCACCTCCAAATCGATCACTACTGGCACCACCCAAAGTGATTTCGACCGATTTCGTCTGTTTTCGACCGATTTCCTCCGTTTTTGACCGATTTCGACAGATTTCAACCGATTTCGACAAATTTCAACCGATTTCAACCGTTTTCGACCGATTTTGACCGTTTTCAACCGATTTGGACCGTTTTTGAACGTTTTAGACCGGTTTCGACAGTTTTATTCCGTTTTCGACCGATTTCCATCGTTTTCGATCGTTTTCAATGGATTTCAACCGATTTCGACCACTTTCAATCGATTTCAATCGTTTTCGACCGACTTCATCCGATTTCGACCGTTTTTGACCGATTTCGATTGTTTTTGTCTGCTTTCAACCGATTTCCACCATTTTTGTCCGATTTCCACCATTTTTGTCCGATTTCCACCGATTTCGACCGCTTTGACCGTTTTCGTTCGTTTTGTACGTTTTTCTACGCTTAAATACGTTTGTGAACGTTTTTATATGTTTTAATACTTTTTATAAGAATGTAGAAAGCGTATGAAGACGTATAAAATCGTACAAAATGTACGAAAACGAAAGCAACGTAGGAAAACAAAGAAAAACGGAGAAGGACGTAAACGAACAAATCGAACAAAAAATGGACGAAAACGTACAAAAACGTTTCACAACGTTTAAAAACAGACGAAAACGTTCAAAACGTTCAAACAAGCTTGACAACGTAGGAAAACAAATGAAAACTATCAAAAACGCACTAAAACGGATGAAATCGGTCGAAAAGGTTCCAAAACGGTTGAAACAATCGAAAACGGACGTAAAGGTTCAAAATCGGTTGAAAATGGTCGAAAACGGTCAAAATCGGTTGAAATCCGTCGAAAACGATGGAAATCGGTCAAAATCGGTTGAAATCGGTCGAAAATGGACTAAATCGGTCAAAAACGGACTAAATCGGTCGAAAACGGTCTAAACGGTTGAAAACGGTCGAAATCGGTCGAAAATGGTCGAAATCGTTTGAAAACGGTCGAAATCTGTCGAAAACGATCAAAATCGGTCGAAAACGGAGAAACTCGGTTGAAAAACGGACAAAATCAATCGAAAACGGTCAAAATCTGTTGAAATCGGTTGAAAACGGACGAAATCTGTCGAAATCAGTTGAAAACGGTCGAAACCGGTCGAAATCGGTCGAAATTGGTCGAAATCGGTCGAAAATAATGGTGGTTGTGGCTTGCCGAAGGTGGTAGTGGTGGAGGTCGCCAGCTGGAAAATCATGTTGGGGAAGAAGGTAACTTGATGGTGACCTGATAACCTCTTAATTGTCTTCATTTGCAACCAAAAAAAATTGGGTGCATTAAATTGACTAAAAAAAATTTATTACATTAAATTGAAATTGAGTATAAGTTTAATACACTTTTATGCAATTTGTCATATAGTTTTAGGTACTTGTGAGTTGTATTCCAAAGTGAAATATTTTCTTTAGAAATTCACTGGAAAATTAATATAAGAGATCAAGTGATACAGAGACTTAAAAGATGTCTTAATTTCAGGCCAAAATTTGCGTAGCGACATTCTGTTAGTTGCATCTAAAAAACTACTACTCCAACATCTCATCCCATTTAATGGATGACTTTTTAATTCTTGCGATTCCCAGCCCCCTTAGCAAGTCTTAAATATGAAATTAGTCAAATCTTTAGTTCTTACTAGACGGGTACCCGCGCAATGCGGTGGCGGGTACCCGGTAATTAAATATTGTGGCGAACAAACGTTATTTATTATGTAACCACTATGCATTTACGATCATGTAACCACTATGCATTCATGGAGGAGGCTATGAGATTATTTGGCTGATCAATGCTCATAACTCTTTTTGACCAGGAGTTACCAACTCTTTTAAATGACTATTATTAACTATGCATTTATGGTCATGTAATTATTATGCGTTAATGGGGGAGGTTATGAGATTAATTGGCTGATTTTATAAATGTTTTGGTCCTTTAAAAATTTTAAGACTTTTAAAATATAATCACACGGGTACCCACCGCTGCAACGACGACGGGTACCCTATGACTATATTTTGCGGCGAACAAATGCTATTCTGTTAAACGTTTTTCTAACAACTGTACGAATGCATGATAATTTAAATTAAAATAACTTTAAACAATAACAATGCAAAGTATTTCATATCCAAATAAACATAAGATCCAAAAAAAAAAACAATTAAAACTTTAGATGCATAAGAATACAATCTACTAATTACCTCCGTTGTCACTCCTACTTTTAAAGATGTTACTTATGTGTTTAATTTAAATTATCATGCATTTGTATGGTTGTTAGAAAAACGACTTTGCATTGTTATTGTTTAAAGTTATTTTAATTTAAATTATATGCATTTGTACGGTTGTTAGAAAAACGTTTAACTGAATAACATTTGTTCGCCGCAAAATATAGTCATAGGGTACCCGCCGCCATTGCAGTGGCGGGTACCCGTGTGATTATATTTTAGAAGTCTTAAAATTTTTAATGGACTAAAACATTATTGAAATCAGCCAATTAATCTCATAACCTCCTCCATGAATGGGGCGGCACAATATTTAATTACCGGGTACCCGCTGACGCATTGCGCGGGTACCCGTCTAGTACTAATAAAAACTGAAACCATGCATTGACAAAAACATAAAAAAATAGTGTATCAAGAAAACGTAGAAACAGATACAGCTGAAGAACATATACTCACATATCTAAAGAACATTCATTATTGATCTATGAAAAAAAATTAAAAAAGGAAAAAAATTAATAATAGATTTATTGGACTCTTGATTTACTTTCTATAGGAGGCACTAAAAATATACAATTGAGTTTTCATCTAAAAATACAAAACCTTTAAAAATAAAATACACATATACGGAAGAAATAGACCAGCTTGCCATGCCTTGGAATCTTAAAATATCTCAATGAACTTCCATCCTAATACGAACCATCATGAATAGCTGCAAACAACAAACACAACCTAATAAGATCATAAACCAAAAGTTTTAAGTTAACACAGACCAAGCCCAAAAAATATTAACACATAAACATTAACAAATGTCTCGACGGACACAGAAAAAGTACGAAAAAAATAAAAAGAAACAATTAAAACTTTAGATGCATAAGAATACAATCTACTAATTACCTTCGTTGTCACTCCTACTTTTAAGGTGAATATGTTAAGACATGAAGCCATAAAGGGGATGGCCATAGGGAAGGAAGGAGTTGCTAAGTGAGAGAAAGAGACAAAGTGAGGTGAAAGGGGCTAGTTTTGATTTTGATGTGAGCATATTTATAGGCAAAGATTAAAAACTTTACTTTCAAAGAACCGGTTAATATTTGAAATGGGATGGCCATTACTATATTTTAAAATGGGCTTTAACAACTTAAATGGGCTATGAATGTTGAAGTTGTTACATGTTAGAGAATTCAATATTTAAGAGGTGTTACAAGTCTAGGCAATTTAAGACGCTTAATTTTGTGGTTTTAACTTTTAACTTCTATACTACATTTTCTAATTTCTTACTAAGGAAGTGTTTTTTACTTAATTTTTTAAGACTTCTAATTTTAGAAATTGACTAAATGTTTTATAAAGTATTATAGATATAGATATATAATCATTTCTCTTTACATTGCCAGGAATTTTTATCTTGTATTAAAGCTCAAAAACAAAAACTTTAAGTACAAGTATTACTTAAAATACACCTTTTTATTAAAACACTACGGAAGCTTGATATTACAAGGGTGGTGGTAGTAGTAGTGATGGTGGTTTTCGATGATGGTTTACAAATGATATTACAAGCCTTTTATAGGCCAAATGAAAAGGAATAAACTAAGAATATGCTTTTGGCATAAAGCATATGCTTTGGCATCTGGCATATTCTAGGGAATAAACCATGACATATGCCAAGGAATATTTTGAGCCATTATTTAATACAATAATTTACAATAATTAAACATAGGTGGGGCCGACGTCTTTTTATCTCTTTTTATCTTTTGTGGACTTTGTAACATGCGTTTGTGGAATTTTGTTACATGCGGGCCATTCGAGCTTCTGGACAAAGTGGAACGGGATGATTCAATTTTAACTCTTGCAGACAATAATCATCCCATCCCGGGTCCACAATTAAAATTGAATCGTCACTGCGTTCGTCATCTTTTAGAAATCCTTTCCTGTTGTAGCGGTACTTGTCATCGTCTTTGATTGCGTCATCTTCTGAGTAGTTAGATGTTATTGCGTCCCAATCTTTGTGCCAGGGCTTCAGTTAGATGAGTATTCTTCTGGCTTCTTTGTTTTGAATTCAAATATCTTCTCTTTGGTCTGACCAGTAGTTGTCTTTGGTTGATTGTCCAAAGCATATTTGGGCTTTGCATTGTATGATTGCTTGTAGGTTTCGCATGGCTTTAACTGCTTCTTTTGCTGCTGAAAGTTCAAGGTCTTGGGTGACTGATCTCCATGCATCAGATTTATCCATTCTGATTGGGTTTGATTGGCCTTGAGCTGGTAACGTTTGTATAGTGCTCCTGGTTCTTCAGGCGTGAAGATAGTTTTTGTGAAGATTCTAGGGTGTGGTTGGAAATCTTCATGACTTCTTCGCATGTTGTCTTCATATTCTTCTGAAAGGCATTGGGGGACTGTAGAACTTCCTCCATTGAGTAAAGAGTTGCTGCTGCTAATTCCTTCATTTCTCCTGTGCATTCTGCAAAACAAAGGTTAACAAGTCTTGAAAGAGAATCAGCAAGGGTGTTATGTTTTCCTTCTATGTGTTCTATGTTAATTTTGACGCCTGTTCCTGTGACTGCATCTGCAAACTTGATCCATCTAACCCTTGAGGATTTATTGCTATTAGTTTTGTTGTAAAAACTAATGATGGCTTGACAATCTGTTCTTAGAGTGACTTCTTGTTTGTCAAGGTAGTAAATCTTTAATTTCTCCAAGGTGTTAATGCATGCATTGATTTCGGCATCAATTGTAGATTGAGTTGTTGAGAATTTGCCACTTGCATATGCATAAATTCTTTCTGAACTTCTTGGATCCTCCTTGCTCTTTTTCCATTTGACTATTCCTCCCCATCCTTCCATACATCCATCTGTTTCCAAGATGATGTGAGCATTTTCCAGTGGAATTTCCAGGTCCGAAAGATTTTGAACTTGTTCTTTGATTTTTCTAACTAATTCATAATCAGAGGGCTTCAGTCTTTTATCTCCATGAGCATTTATTTTTTCATAAAGTGGCCTTAAGAGTATCCCAAGCTTTGGGATATGATTTCGAGCATAATTAAGAATTCCTAAGAATGACCTTAATCCTTTCTTTGTCTTCAGTTCTTCTTCATTGAAGTTTACAATCTTTTTTATGATATGTGGTTGCAGCTTTATTGTTCCTTCTCCTATGACTGCTCCTAAGAAATCTACTGTTGAGACTGCTATCTTCATTTTTGTTGAAGATAAGACCAGACCGTTATCTTCACAGATCTTTAACATTTTTTCCAAATGTTTTGCATGATCCTTTTCATTTTTTGAGAAAACCAGTATATCATCAATATATACTGCAATGAATGATTCCGTTCCTTTGAAGCATTTATCCATTTTTCGTTAAAAAACTGCTAGGGCTTTTTTCAAACCAAATGGCATAACCAACCATTCATAGAGTCCTCCTGGGACTAAGAATGCAGTCCATAGGATTGATTCCTCATCCATAGCAACTTGATGGAATCCTAATTTTAGGTCAAACTTTGAGAATATCTTTGCACCTCCTATTCTCTTGATGATCATGTTTATACCTGGTAGAGAGTACTGGTCCTTGTATGTGTTGTTATTCAAGGATTTGTAGTTGAATACCATCCTTTCTTTTCCTTTAACTTCTCTTCCTGTTACAGGATCAATTGTTGAGCCTGAATTTACGATCATCGCCATCGTTCTATACCTACTTTTACTTGGGCGGATAGCACCAATTTTGAGAAGGCTGTCGACATGTTTTCTGAATGAGTCTTCCATTGCTGGCGTTACATGCTTTAATGGTCTGTCTTCTATTGTAATATCTAGGTTGATGATATCCAATTTACAAAGCTCACCATTCTTTTTCTAGTGCTTTAGGGGTTCTTCTCCAATGTATCCCTGCTGTTTCAACCTATTAATGACAGGTTTGAATTGTTCTTGGAATGCCTTACTTCCTTCTTGGTTGAAATAAATGGATTCATTTATTTCTAGGAATTCTTCTTTACTGACTTCTAACTCAGCAATTTCTGCAATTTCAGTTTGGTTTGAAGTCTTGATTTTAGTGACCTTTTGTAGATGGTTATTTCATCTCCTTCTATTTGAATTCCTCCTTTCATGGATCTTAAGAAGTTGGCTCCTATCAGCATTTCAATACCATTGCTGTCCCTCATATTAAAAGCATATATGAGAGGTATCTTGAATTTATTTCCCTCAATTAGGAAATAACCTTGCTTTATTCTATGAGTAGCCTGCTGTTTTGAATTTTAGCCATTGAAGAAGACAATCTGAGTTAGAGGCTCCAGTGCTTCTTTTGGAATGACTTTCTTGTTTATACAGCATGCTGATGCTCCTGTGTCTATTATTGTAGTGGTTCCAAAAGCTGTGCAGTTAGGAATATCAAATTTAACTTTAACATTGTAAAGTTGATTAGTAATTTTCCTGAAGTTTGGACTTGTAGTGGCGTTCCTTGAATAATGAACTTTTGTCTCTATGCAAGGTCTTGCAATATGAGTGTTTCCCAGTGGTGGAAACTCTTCTCTAGAAAATTGGACTTTTGCTTCTTCATTCTTCTTCTACAACTAAGCTTTAAGCTCTCTTATTTCTTCATCTTTTTGTTCTTCAAGCCTTTCCTTTTCAATTCTGAGCTGATCAATGATTTGAAGGGCATCTGTGAGATCCCTTACTAACAAGCTTTCTTTTAACTGCCATATTTCTTCTTTATTTTGCATAGCAGCTTTGTTTTCATAGTACTCTTTGGCTTGATCTCTGATCATCTGTTGCACTTGTTCTGTCTTTTCTTTCAAAAGTTCTTTAAGAAGTTTTACTTCATTGTTGTTGAAGTCCTTTTCTTCTTCTGATTTTTGGGGCTGTTTTCCTTTAACATTAACTGTTTTGCCAATGTGATTTCTTGCACAAAGGGCACATGTTGTGAGTTGGCATTTGGGACTGTTAAGTCTTGACATGTCTGTGGTTAGTATCCCACGGTAATAGCAGATGGTATAGTTTGTTACCGTGTTTTCTTTCCATTCATGCTCACATTCTTTACTTTTGGTTGGTAATTCTTTGTTTGGCTTCCATGATCCGACAGCTTGAACCATTTCTGCTATCTTTGTTGGTGGTCCAGGATGGAACATAAAAGCATAATGACTAGATTGATTATCTTCTTCTTCTTGCTCATTATCACTCTCATCATCTTCTTCTATTGCCATAAAGACTGTTTCTTCAACAGGAGTATCTTGGACCATAACACTGATACTTTGATGAGTATCACCTTCTCCTTCTGATATGCTATAAACACTGCTATCATCAAAATCTGCTGAAACAATATCCCAATTGTCATCAAGGTCCAATTCTTGATAGACAGCTGATCTTGCAATGTTTCCTTGTTTACTTCTGCAATCTTTTGCAAAATGCCCTTCCTTTCCACAAATAAAGCATTTGCACTTCTTCACTCGTCCTCTATCGTCTTTGTATTTTCTCTTGAATGGTTTTACATGAGAATTATGCGGCTTTCCTTTGTATGTTCTTGATTTTCTCATTCCATATTTCTTCCTGTTATTTTTGTAATAACCAGGAATTGGTATGGCAGAACAAAGAGACAAATCTCTTAATTCTTTGGCGAGTGCTGCATCTTTACACATTTCCGAGACGAAAGTATGAGTAAACTTGATTGCAGGTAAGACTCCTGAGTTAAGACCAGGATGTTTCGTCCTGAATGATTCCTCAATCTTTTTGGATAGGGAAGGTGGAAGTTTGGCAAAAAGCTTTTCTGTTGTTGAAGGAAAATATAATCTTCCTGATTTGGTTTCTTCACATGTTATCCTGTCCAAGTCCCTATATGCTCTGTCTTGCTCATCAGTTGAGCCACGATATGGGTCTTCTAGCAGAATTAACTGCCTCACCTGTGAGGTTATATGTTGTGGTCCATCTGTAATTGCTTCAAGAGCAGAATATGCTTCTAGAAACACGGTTCGCCATTGTTGCCACATTAACTTCTCACTTTCTCCCAGAAAGTTTTCCACAAAGGCTAACTTTGCTTTATTGTTAGACCATGTTTGATTATTAAGTCTATTAATTGTTATAGACTCCCATCTGGATCTCACTTCTGACCATAGGCCTGGGTCTGCTAGTAACACGAGCATTACTCTAGATTCTGTCCATGTCGGTGGTAGAGTCCACTGTGAGTTGTAATACTCACCATATCCTCCACTGAATGTTTTACCTTTTCCTTGAGGATAACCAAACAGATAGTCTGGCCTATAGAATGGTTGTGGATTCTGTTATGCCGGTGGGTAGACTGATGGCCCCATGATTGAATGATGTGGGGGTTGATAGCTTTGGGTTGATTCTTCTTACGAGGTGGATGGGAATGCATGTTCTTCATGTTTATTGATGATTTGTGTTGCCACTTGTTTGAAGTTTTGAAACTTTGGGTGTGGCAAATCATCATTTTCTTCTTCTTTAGAAAGATGAAGAATTGTATGGTTCTCACCACGCTTTGCCGCGAATGGGTTTTCCCATTCCGACTCTAATTCTTGCTTTTGTATGGCGAGATGTTCGTCCCATTGTGGTAGGTATTCATCAAGAAATTCTTGCTGATTTTGTGCAAGCCTTTCTTGTATGACAAGAACCTTTCCGCCACTTCGTTCATCATCATCCCAATCACTTATTTCTTCTAAAATAGTTAATTTCCTGGGGTAACTTCATCGTCTGAGAATTCATCTCCCCAACAGTTGCTGCAATTTCTTCTATTGGGGTTGTGTCTGGAGGTGCATCATACTTGACATAATAATCCTATTTTCCAGATGGTTCCCCAAGTGTTGACCATCTTTCCCATGACTTTTGCCTTGATCATTTTGGTTTGTTGGATCGCCTAACTTTATTTAATGGTTCTTCTTCTAGGATTCTTGCTACATTTAAGCAATTTTCACAAAAAAAATACGTCATAAGAGATATGTTCTTCTTGCGGAGTTTGTAAGCAGATTCCTATGAAGTGTTCTTCGTCTTCATCCAAGTTATCATTTCTTATTACTTCTCGGTCATGCTGATCAACTGAGTATCTTGGTGGTTGAGGTGTTTGCCGGTATCTTTCAAATCAGAGACTTACCGATCTATTTAGCCTTTCATTTACTGCAACCCTTGATGGGACACGTACTGAAGTTTGCTCAGGTGGCTTTAGATGCCAGCTCATTCCTTCTAACTCTTCTATACTCCTTCTTTCACCAGGAATTGCTGTGATGCCAGTTGTGGTGAGGTGATCCACAACATTTTCCACGCTATATTGGAATCCCATATAACTGGTATTTGATAACCTGCCTGTTAAGGCCATTGTTATCAGTAAGTTACTTTCACCTTGCCAAGTATCATACCCATGAGTCTGTATAGCAACTTCTACATGATTGTGGAAGTCATTGACACTTAGAATCATATCAGGGAATGTATAGACTAACTGCGTTCCTGCCGAGAGGTCTACTTCCATGGTTGCAATAATTTGTCGGCTATCTTCCCATCTAGTGTCTCGAAGGACAACTAAAGCATTTGTTCCGGCACTTCTCCGGTTAAGTGCGTGTAGCCTTATTATGAATATCCCTAAGTGGATATGCTTAAGTCCTAAATTTCTCAGGCTTTCATAAGTCTCTTCATTGCATAATCGAAGATTTATTTGATTTTCACCAACACACAAAATTCTTTGCTCAGAGTAATGTTCATATACTCTGTGTCTTGTTGTACTTCTATTATTTGAATAGAGTACTTCAGCTGTAACAAGATTTGCTCGCCTTTCTCTTGATATTTCAAGCTGTCTTTCTGGGTCTACAACTGTTTCAAGAGTTCGATTGTAATTATTCCTTCTAAACACTCTTCTTGTTGTTCTAGCTACTTGATGCCTATTTCGGGCCATTTGTCGGTAGCCGTGGATTTAATCTTCTTGAGTTGGCAGTTCTGTTTGTGTTTGTGTAGAACTTCTGTTGAGGATGCTTGGTCTTTTGGAAGTCATTTCTTTGACTCCTTTTCAAACTGTTCTTTAAAGATTTTATTGGGATCTTCAAAGACGTGTATTTTTCAGTCTATTCTTTTCACAGGGAGTTTTCCACTAATGGAGAAATTATCAAGTCTTTTGGCTAGGCTTGATATTGAGTCTTTAAGGTCAGCGACTTCTTTTTCTTTAATCGCATGAATTTCCTGCTTGAGCTTGTCAAACTTTTCTTCAAGTTCAACTAACTTCTGACTTTGCTTAGTGGCCAAATAAAGTAAAGTGTTATTTTGTTTTATAACAGCGTTTACTTGAACAACCAATCCTCCTTTGTAATCAGATGTTTTTGCAAAACCAACTGCTGGTGATTCAAGGTCTTCAGTAGCTTGTATAGCTTCTTGATATTCAGTAGTTGCCTTTAAATTGGCAAGACTCATATGGTGATGAGTTTCTTGACTTCGTGAAGAAGGTGTTCAACCTTCTGGATCTTCTGATTAAGATCTTCTGTTAGTCTAAGGGCTTCTTTTTCGACTAACTTTGGTTGCTCAGCTATTTCTTGAACAAGGTTCAAGACTTCTCTTTTAGTGAGTGGTTTAGACTGTTGGATGAGATCTGTTGAAGGTTTTTTCTGGTTTCACTATGTGTTTTTCTTAGTAATTCCTCACAAGATTCATGCTTTTCTTGACAATTTTGGACTCTAGACTCAAGTTCTTTTTGTTTTTCAGAAATACTTTTGTAATTTTTGAGTGCTACTTTTAGAAAATAGATTTAAACGACTATAAACACAAGCTATATTATTAGCTAAATCGGTTGATGAAGGTTTAGGACTAGTTTCGTTAAAGATGATATATTCAGGATCTACAGTTCGTGAATTATCATACCAATACTGTATAGTATAAAATATATCTATGCTTTTTTTGAAACGGAAGAAACCCAAAAGTGTAGCTAACAGAGGAACACATCAAATGTGTTGAACTCCATACAACCTGCTGAAGATGTAGACGTGTTATGACAATTTTTTTGTAATAAGAAAAGACTTGAAAGTGAATAAGTCAAACGGGTCAAAAGTTGCCCAAAATCTACTTTCAATGCAACCAACAACCTTCCATTGTACTCTTCTGTTATTGAGAAACTAGTTCGCTAATAAGCTTTTTGGGCCATCCTTTAACCCTTTACCCTACGTACCAATCTTGCTACCTATAGTCATCAGTGTTGAGCTTCACTTGGGTGTATTATAACATAGTCTTTCTGTAATCTTGTTTCAGCCAAGCGATTTGATCTTGATTTGACATCGAAAAATGTGTCGATAAAGTTGATGATCCAAGAAGAGCTGACCAAACTTGCCGATGAAGCAAACGAAGAGGAACCTGAGAAGACCGACAAAAAAAACATTTGGGGTGAAAGCTTAAGCGTCCTGCAAAAGCGCAAATGATCCTTTTTCAACCTGTCAAGTTGTCGTTTTGTTGTTGCTTTTGATGTAAGCATGTAACTTAATGTTATTGTAGAGAGATGAGAGGGTGGTCCTGCTTGTTATGCGTCATACATGACATGAGTGTTTAAATTATAGGGTAAATTGTGTAAATATTCTAGACATAGTCATTAATTTGCCTTACCAAGTTTGAGTGGTGCGCAACAATTTCCTCCTAAAAACTGCCTCTATATGCATCTCAGTGTAGTTAACTGTAATAGAAAGATAAAGAACGGTTTCACGCGTTCATATTATCGTGCATAATGTTATCTGATCAAAATTAAAAACCCTATATATTTAAGTGTTATATCCCCAAGATTATCGCCTAGTTCCTAGAGTACTTATGTGCGACTAAAATAAAGATTATCAGGTTGCCTTTGTTCGGACAATGAAGTATTTACCGTAAACCCTGACATGGTTTATCAGGCTTGATTCATACCTAAAAAAGAAGAGTATGCTATACATGTACAAGAGACCCCTCTTGTAAATTTTCCGCCACAATATGGCAAGCACACAAGAACTTATTCACTTCAAAGAAGATCACTAAGTAGTTGCAACCTATTTAAGAACATTAAAAATATCATAGCAGATTGCACCGACCGTAAACTAGAATCATCGAAAATCCAGACAATGCAAAATCCATCACCGAAATGCGAGATATCAAGAAAGGAAACTCCTAACACTTTTAGGCATTACGATATCCATCACACAAATAAAAAGGCGTCAAAATGCTTGTGAACCTCGAGCATAGGGTTTCGGGATCAAAATTCCTGCAAATACAAACAATTCATTCCTCGAGTATATTTGTATAATTTCTAGAGTAAAATGCATAAATCGTCCCCAAGGTTCGGCCAAATTGCAGCTTTTATCATAAATAGTTTTTAAGTGCAGAGATTGTCCATGTGGAAAACCTTCTTGCAAAATTTTGGTCTTGGCAAGAACAATTTATGCAATTTACTCTATACTTTACACTTGATTTTAGTTAGTCCTTGGCAGGGACCAAAATTTGCAAAAAGGTTTCACGCAAGGATGATCTTTACACTTGAAAATTATTTAAGACGAAAGTTACAATTTGGCCAAACTTTATGGACGATTTATGCAATTTACTCTAATTTCTATTAGTGATGTCTTGTTTTTACACAACTAGTAATAAGGGCCCGTTTGGTTCGTAGATGGGTTTAGGATTTGGATTTGGATTTAGATTTGAATTTGGTTTAGAATTTAAATTTAGATTTGATGTAGGAGAGAGAAAATAATATTTAAAGATAAATTATATACTAAAATATAAATTAAAAATTATTTATAATTATAATAAAGTGATAAAAAGAAAAATATGAGAAGGAGAAACATTTTGGACCCAATTTATCATAAAACCTCTAAAACCTCCCATCTTTTCTACATCCCTTGATTTTTGGTTTTCAAATTTAAACCTAATTGTTAAAAATGTAACCAAACAATACATTTGTACTTGTAAACCCAAAACCCCAAGTAACCCTACAAATCAAACGGACCCTAAGACTATTCGTTTTGGGCCATTTCATATCCCATCGACCTACAATTACAACTTTGAGCCCAATAGATCCAAAAACAGCCCACATATTTTATTATAATAGTATATTTATTTTTAATATCAATTTTTTAATGAAAATTTCTAAAGTTATGAATAGAAATGAATAGTGTTTATGGATAAAAATATCATTTTATTTTTCTATAATAGTTGAAGCAGTGTTTTAAGAATAAAAAAGTCTTTTATCTTTTTATTTTAGTTGTAGTAAATTTTTTATAATTAGTTAAGATATTTGTGTGAATTATTAAATGAAATGATAATTGTGAAAAGTTCTTTCTAAAAAAGATGCTAAGAAATAAAACCTCGACTACGCGAGTATAATTACCCATCAGTTGAAGTAAAGTTTATATAAAATATTAACTGAGATATTTGTATGAGTTATTAGATAAAATGATAATTGTGAATGTTTTTCTTCAAAAAAACTTTCAAGTAATGAAACTTCAACTACGTAAGTATATTTACCTGACGTGAAGAGAGGGCAATTAATATCATGTATACAAGGGTGGAAATTCGAGTCGGGTCTGGTTTAGCAAGTTGGCGGGTAATAAAAAGCTATCGCGAACATAACTATCTAAATAATCGGGTCAGCTATGTCAACCCCGATCTGTTTACACACGACCTATTTGACCTGTATATATACATGGGTTGACGGGTTAAATAAGTTACACATGTTAAATAGGTTACACGGGTTTCGTGTTGACCTATTTGACCCATTTTATCTATAAAAGTTAGCACATGACACAGGTTAAACGGTTTTGAGGGTCGACTCGTTTAACCCATTTAACTCGTATAATAAAATACCAATATATATAATTTGAATTTAAAAAAAAAAAAAACTTAAACGGGTTGGCGGGTCGACCCGCTTAACTTATTCGCAACCCAAACATGACCAAATTAATAAACAGGTCAGATGGGTCAATCTAATACGACCCGATATATATTTAGACTTAACCCGGGCCTGTTAATATTAGTGTCAGTTTCAGGTCGTGTTTCCTGTCAGATCAGAAATTGCCACCCCTACTTAGGGTGTGTTTGGTGAAGAGAGCTTTTAGGAACATTTAGAAGCGGTGAACGGTGAACATTAAACGTTATGAATTTTAATACTCGTTTATAAAGCAACAAGTAGCTTTATCTATTTTTTTGAAATACTCCTTTTCTAATGCTACATGAAGTAGCATTTAGGAGTTTTGAGTATTCAGAAGTTGTTTTACATATTATAATTAGAGTTAATTGCATAAATGGTCCATGTGGTCGTCCGGATTTAACGAAAATAGTCCCTCAAACTTTTTTGTAACGAAAATGGTCCCCATGGTTGTGAAACATAACGGGTTTGGTCCCTAAAGGGACCAAATCCGTTATGGGTCATGGGAACCAAAACCGTTATGAATCCTCTTACCACAGGGACCAAAGCCGTTATGTTTCAAAACTATGGGGACCATTTTTGTTACAAAAAAGTTTGAGGGACCATTTTCGTTAAATTCAGACGACCACAGGGACCATTTATGCAATTAACTCTTATAATTACAACAACAACTATATTACCAAACGTTCCTACTCACTGTTGCTAGTCATTACTACTGCTATTTTTACAAATATGCTTAATTTTTTCTCTAATTTTTTGAATACGCGCAATGGTTATTACCTATTGGTTTTAAAAGAGCATCCAATGTCGAAGTCAGAAATCTTTTAAGCAAACACGTTTCTCATTTAGTGATCATGTACGGATTCCTCTTGTTCCAATCAATTATCAACTCGTCCTTTTACTCACAAACATACACTCATTCACTTTGATAAGAACCTATTTTCCCCCAATTTTATCAACTGAGCCCTAATTTTACAAATCAACAATTAACCATCAAATTAGCCTAATTTTTGTAAGTTTTCTTCAATTGATTGCTTAATTATCATTGTATACTGTTTGTTTAGATTTTTTATGGTTCAGTTATCTTAATTAGGGTTAGGGTTTTGTGTTTATTCTAATTAGGTCAATTGATCCTTTTTCATTTAGTTAAGTTTTTGTTTTTTTAGTTAAGGTTTTGTTTTTTGTTTCTTGGATTTAAAAGCATATGTAAAGGAAGTTTAGAAGTGAACATGAGACTACGATGTCTAGAAGGGGGCACAAAATGTTGAGCATGGCTCGGCTAAGCTTCGAATTGGTTAAAATCAGTTTAAGATGATCATCGTATGCATAATCTTTCACATGTATTGCTAGCAACGTAGCCATGATCACTAAGCTCACTGAGTGAGACTTCACCTTCATATCAAATAGCCGATTTGCTCGCTCTTTTCTAATTATGCACTAGTAATTTTACCCAACTTAATGCAATGCTACTCAACGAGTTTAAATTCTGCGAAGTATTAAAACATAGGGCAAGGATTTTATTGCGCCCTCTTGGGCCACCATGATTACACAAGAAAAGGCTATTCCTCCATTGATGAGTGTCTCTATTTGGGCCAGCATGCTAGGTATCAGAGTCTTAATGGTTGAGACGTTGATTCATAATATGTTATCCCCTAAGAGAAACACACATGAATGGAAGAGAAGTGCATCTTTTGTGTTGTTGTGGTGACCATAGAAAGGAGGGAAATAAAATCATTATAAAATCATTGCTTTAGGTATTTGATGGCTCGCAAAATTTTAATGCGCCAAGTAACTGTAACAATCCGTTATTGCAGGTCATTTTACGACTCAATACTTTCCATTATTTATTTTTAGGGTTTTACGCGTTTACTTTTAATTTTTGTCGTTTAGTTAAATCGCGTAAACTAAAAATCAACATTCAACGTAAACAGACATCAAACAAATAAAAGTTTACGTCAAGCAAGTGTTATATAATTATGACGAAGATAATTTATAACTACTCATATTTTATTTTTATTGGTTACGTAAAACGTTTACGTTTCGCAATAAAATACATTTAAGCATACACGGAAGCACCAATACCTATCTATACTTCAACAAATACCAACTATTATACCCAATACCCAAAAATAAATCATTTCCTACCTTATGCACTCCCATGGCCGGTTTACAAGTTATAACCACAACAAATAAATCTTAAATCTCCACTAGCATCACTTCATTTTAGTAATAACCAACCAAGTACACCTTAAGCTTCATTTCTTTATAAATTGGTAAATCACCATGTCCTCTCTCTCTCTTTAGCCGTGCTGTAACACCCCCAAAATCTGATATGCAGCGGAATGGTAACATTGGGGTGCTACGTCAAAGTACAACAACCAAGATATAGGAAATGACCTAAAAATGGCGTTTTAAACAAGAACATTCGATGCATTATAGCAAAATCAGAGTTTATACATTAGGTCCCATAAGTTTTGAAAAGAAAAGACATACTACATAAGTTCTTTAAACAAAAGCTTAATAATCCCAAAAGACGACATAAGTTTTTATAGATAAAGTTGCATCGAATTTAATTAAAACACAGAATCCGTTTTCATCGATATCCATCACGGCTCCCATCCAAGCTTATATCTGAGGACCTGAAATTAAACATGCTAAAGGTCAACACAAAGGTTGAGTGAATTCATAGGTTTATAAGTAAAAGTGTGGACCACAAGATTTAAGTAATGGAGGACTAAGTACATATTCCGAAGTCCAAAAACATGTATTATTGCACTAAGCTCATGACCCCGAAGCCTTAACTGTTTTTGCCCCAAGTGGGTAGGGTGTCTGCCAAAACAACCTACAAGTTATTCTCAATGTTAAATGCACCATGGTCAACTTGTGACCAGAAATTCAAGGTGGGGATTGTTAGTCCCGATAGATCTATCCACAACACTAGCGCTCACAATAGTGGTAATTGACGGTTCATGATATGGTAGGGACTTAGATGGCACTGTGGTAACTTATGCAATAATATGCAGGTAATAATCTGGATAGCATACAGTTTAAAACAAAACACTTGTGTCCGTAGTAAAACAAGCATGTAATTCCACCCCGTAGAGTTTATAAAACAAGGAGATAGAAATGGGGGCTATGAACTCACCTTAGGAGTGAAGTGATGAAATAATCAGGTAAATGGCAGAAAACGTATCACGGAAATATCCGAAAGCAACCTAAGTAAATATGGGTCGTATCAGTACTCAAGTACGTCGTCTAATAACTACCATGTACAATCCTATATAGTTATCATCATACTATCGTTCGGGCTATCATAATTAAGAGGTCATGACATGACGTACGAGGAGCTAGGATACTTTAAATCGTAAATCCAACAACTCGTCGATACGCCATCCGAAGAGGCCTCATTATGAAATTCCCTAGTAATATAGCACTTTGATAACTAATAACACATATAGGTCTATATAGCTCAATCACCATCTAATTGTTTTGGAAAAATTGGGTTGATTAAGTAAAAACGTTTATAATTATCGTTTTAGTAAATATAACATAACTTTTGCGTTTTAAGCCCTAATTTGACGTTTCTTATGCCCACGCTTTCGTACAAAGACGAGTGATCAAAATATTAGATATTAAAATTTTCAACTTTCTGTTGTGAATAGTAATTTTACTGTTCACAACAGCTATAAACCCGTTTTTACGTTTTAATTAGCGTAAAACTCGTAAATGTCGTATTTTATTCGTTATAGTTCCGTTTTTAGCGATTCTTTCGAGTACGATCTCGTATTTAAAAGTTATATCATATATTTGATGTTTTAAAAATATAACTTTCTGTAATGAATAGTAATTTTTATAAAAATAGTTTTATAAACCCGGTATTAACGTAAATCGTATTTTTATCGTATCTTTTTCGTTATAAATCGGTTTTTCAAGTTTCTTATCATTTTGGAATCGTCATGAGGCGTATTATTTTTATAAAAAGTCAAAACCTACTGTATAAGTGTCGAATTTAAACAGCCCTTTATTATCCAAGAGTATACTTTCTTTAAACACTTTAAAAACCCTAATTTATACATAATCATGTTTATACTTAAACAACATGTTAACATACTTATAGATCCATTATTCCATGATATATACAACAACATGACATAAGAAAAAGTGTATAATTTCATAACCATAGGTAAAAACTCTTTTTACATATTCAAAGGTTCTAAATGGTGATTTAGCTATAAAGAACATGTAAACACATAAAATCATGAAATGAAAAGTATAAAGGTATTTAGATAACCTTAGGAAGGATGAATGATGAAGAACAAATGATCTAAACCCTTGTTTTGGATATCAAACCCGAGATTATAACACTAGAAAAACCCTTAATCCTTTGAAACCCGAATCTTGCACAAACTTTCTTAAATCTTCGAAACGAGAAATCAACCCTCCGATCTTTCTTAGAACACCTTAGAATAGATGTAAGAACACTTGTATTTGATCTAGAAAATCAAAGTATGGATGTGTTATGGAGATGGTTTTGAGCCGTGATATATGATGAGAGAAATGAGAGTAATGTGTGAAAAATTTTTGATTTACACTAGGAATGTGTGTATGTGGCTTTTATCTTGCTAGTTAAGTTCTTATATAGGAGCTAACCATGGTTAAGGATCCTAGTTAATTTTCTAACTAGGTAAGGTTTAAGGAAATATCCTAAAGATATTTTAGATAATTCTAATTAATATCTAATAAATATCTAGGGTTTTAAAAACGTGTATAAGTTGATTTTCCGGGTATGCTTAAACGTAATTAATTGCGAAACGAAACGTCTTTACGCAACCAAAAAATAAAATCAAAAAGCTAATTATTACTTTAATAAAAATAATATATTGCTTGCTTGACAAAAACTTAATTCTATTGGTGACCGATTACGCTAAAACGATAATATTTTTAATCTTACCGATTTTAACTTAACTATTACGATTTAAAAGCAAACGCGTAAAACCCTAAAAATAACTTGTGAATTTTTTGACGTCGTCAATGACCCTAAAACACGAGGTGTTATAGTCTTCCCCCATTAAATGAGCCTTGTCCTCAAGGCTTATGAAATGACACTTAACGACGGTTTAGCTTATGTGAAAAGGTGTGAATGTTTCTTCCCTAATTGGTCTTTACGTTCACATGTAACTCAGGAACTTGCCTAGAGTTCCATCGAACCTTGACAATTGGGTTACGGCTTTGCCTTAACTGTTTAACTTCTTGATTCATGACCTCCACCAGTTTCTTGACAAACTAAAGCTCGTTATCAAGGTGAAGTCCACCTAACGGAACAGCTAAGGGTTCGTCGGCATAGCACTTTCTCAAGTTGGATACGTGAAACTTATTGTGAACCTTGCTCAGCTCTTGCGGAAGCTTAAGCTTGTAAGCAACGAATTCAACTTGTTCCAACACCTTGAAAGGTCCAACCTATCTAGGGTTTAACTCCCCCCGTTTTCCACAGCGTACCTCTCCTTTCTAAGGCGATACCTTAAGCATAACCAGGTTGTCAACTTGAAATTCTATTGGCTTCCGTCTCATGTTGGCGTAACTCTTCTGGTGAGCAAGATTGATAGCGGATTGTCTTAGGGCGACTAGTGATGTGTCTCAGCTTCTTGGCTTAGGATTTGGTATAAGATGACGTCGACCATATAGTAAGATGGTGTAACGGTTTACTTAGTTGTGGTTACTAATTCGATTTACCGAAGTAATCGCGCTATCATAATACGTACACAGAGACATGAATATAATTAGAAAATTCGTTTCGTGACGAGAAGTTTTAAGGTTACTACTCTCACACGGTAATGTCCTTCCTGATTTATACATAGTGATACAAATATGTATAATGAGGACTAGACATGCATTGGCTCAATTTTGTCAAACATAAGCGTATGCCTTTTAGAATGACTACATGAATACAATTAGAGAAATAGAGTAGATGGCGTGAAATTTCACGAAACATAGATTTGATAGAATAATTTTGAAAACGTTCGTACAAACGTGTTATTAAGAGAAAAACATAGAGAACACCTATGGGAAATAAAGTCTAAGATAGTTCCAACTTAGAATTATTAGCAAAGCGAGACAACTTTTTCTTTTAACTTCAATTCTCCAATCTTCAATGTTGTTAAGGTCTTTGAATCGGAGTCATCACGACCTTCTAAGGCATATACCATTCCCTGCTTTGGTACCCTTCAGCTTTGTTTCCCATGGTTTCGATTATCAATTCGGGGCAATCACTCCTGTAATACCCGTGATTCCCACATTCATAAAAAATGTATGTATCTCTAATAGTTTAGTAGACAGCAAAACTCTAACAGTCTCTGGTCAGATGACCGACCCTCTTGCAGTTTGCACATTTTATAGTGCACGGAGCCATTGTGATTGAACTTGCACATGTTGCACAAGTGGAAGAGTCCCCAACATACTCCTTCCTTTCACCAGTCCCAATGGCGTAAGCTTGAGCACATTCTGCTCTTGGAAAGTTGCTTTGAAGTTTGGTTGTGTTTATGAAAGTTCCTCTGTTCTCACAGCTTGTCTTGTCATAAGAGTGCCAGCTTTTCTTATCCATTAGTTCGGTGGCGAACTCAATGGCATCTTGCATAGTCTTTGGCTTAGTTGCCATCACACTGCCATGGATCATGTTGGGCAAGCCACCGACATATTTCTCAACCTTGTCCGACTCTTCCGGAAACATCCGATCGCACATTAGTGCCAAAGTCTTGTAAACGGATGGATAATAATGTTTTACCACCATCGGCGTACCGCTTCCACCTACAGATTCCACATTCAAACTCATCTTCTAATTTCACCCCTCGAGCAGTACTTGTCTGTCCATCATCTTCCTTCAAAACGATTTCCATGGCATTGCATGGGCAACTTCCGGAGTAGTAGTCTTAATGTGAAAGTTCCACCACGTCAAGGCATTTTCTTGCAGAGTACAAGTCGCAAATTTGACTTGGCATACTACTGTGTAGTTGCTTATACTGAAGACAGACTCCATCTTTTCGAACCACTGAGTGAGTCCGACAACTCCCTCAGTTCCCTTAAAATTTAAGGGTTTGCGCTTCAAGAAATCCGGGTAGGTGCATTCACGAGCAGCGTGTTCATTCCTTCTGACACCCGTTCCTGAAGTATAGCTTTCGTCCCCATTTCTGTTTGCATCTCGTGCTACCAGTGCAGCAGTAACACCTTGGTCAATCATTGCCTGAAGTTAGGCATTGGTGACAGTTGTGGTGGTAAGATTTTCTGTACCTGGTGTTAACCTTGTGGCTCTCTTTGGTGCCATTTCCTTCAAAATCCCAAAAATGTAAAATTTGTTTATTTCCCAAAAGTCATGCTCCGAAAATAGATGGTTGAGAAGTTATGGATGGTCAATAATGAGTGCGCTCATGGCATAAATGGGTGATGGTAAGATATCATATTCGATAGCTTAATGTTTAGGGCCTACGAGCTTATAATACCACCTTGCCTAAAGAAATGTTCTAGTATTTATATAAATAATCCTTATATAAATAATTGTAGAGTATGCACAAGATAGGTAGGTAAACAAATAATATATATATATATATAAATAAATATATATATATAGTATATATAATATATAATATATATATAGGATCCTTAAGTCAACTTCCCGAAGTAAGCAAGTAGTGTGTCTGCACATAACAGACAAATATTCATATAGTGGTCTTACCACTATAATTACACATAATTATTTCACATAAAGCCTCACGAGTCCTAACCATCCTCGAGGGAATTTATCAAGTACCTAGAGTTGTGTAACAATCTTGTCATGGCTCCATCTCGCAACTCATCAAACAAGAACTGTCTTGAGATGCAGTCATGAATTGGTAACACACATCTCGACCTAATTAATAAATTTTACCTCGACTTGGATAATATTTGAATTTTTATGTTCTACTAAACATCACCTAGTTTATCATATTGCTTGCACATATATGCATATCTAGAGCTATGGTGCAACCACCCTACTCAACAATGGTCTAGTGTTGTCTATCCTACGAACATGAATATAAAAATCATTTAATCAACTAGTATACCCAACTATTGCAACAAAAGTTGTATGTATGCTCGTAAAAAATTTTGAAAATGTGTTCGTTGAAAGTGGTTATAGTTTAGGTAAAATTCAACCTTTGCTCTAATACCAATCTATAACACCCCCAAAATTGGCGACAAAGGCTTTATAAGACCCAGTTCCTCACCCTAGGGAGCTCCAGTCTTGTTTGTCAAGAAGAAGGACGGATCATTCTGGATGTGCATTGACTATCAGGAATTAAACACACTAACAGTGAAGAATCGTTATCCACTCCCCAGAATTGATGATTTATTTGATCAGCTTTAAGGGTCGAGTATCTACTCAAAGATCGACCTAAGGTCAGGTTATCACCAACTGAGGGTTCGAGAAGAAAACATTCTGAAGACTGCCTTCAGAACTCATTACGGCCATTACGAATTTCAAGTTATGCTGTTTGGTTTGACAAACGCACGTGCCGTATTCATGGACCTTATGAATCGCGTATGCAAACCATATCTGAATAAATTTGTGATTATCTTTATTGATGATATTATGATATATTCGAAGAAGAAGCAAGAACCCGAAGAGCACCTTAAGCTAATCTTAGAGTTGCTTAAGAAAGAGGAGTTGTATGCCAAATTTTCCAAATGTGAATTTTGGATTCCCAAAGTACAGTTCCTCGGTCACGTGATCGATAGTGAAGGAATTCATGTGGATCCAGCCAAGATTGAATCCATTAAAGATTGGACATCTCCTAAGTCACCAACGGAGATTCGTTAATTTTTAGGTCTTGCTGGGTATTATCGAAGATTCATTGAAGGGTTTTCAAAGATCGCCAAACCAATGACTAAGCTTACTCAAAAGAAGGTCAAGTTTGAGTGGGGCGATAAACAAGAAGCAGTTTTTCAACTGTTGAAGCAGAAATTATGCAGTGCACCAATCCTTGCCTTACCTAAGGGAAGCGAAGATTTCATCGCATACTGCGACGCTTCAAAGAAGGGTTTGGGCGCTGTGTTGATGCAAAGAGAGAAGGTAATTTCTTATGCATCACGCCAGTTGAAAATTCACGAGAAGAACTATACGACTCATGATTTGGAACTTGGAGCAGTAGTGTTCGCTCTCAAGATTTGGAGGCACTATCTGTACGGAACCAAGTGTACAGTGTTCACAGATCATAAAAGCTTACAACACATTCTTGATCAGAAGGAACTAAACATGAGACAACGCCGATGGTTAGAATTGTTTAGTGATTACGATTGCGATATTCGTTATCACCCGGGGAAAGCCAATGTCGTTGCTGATGCTTTGAGCAGGAAAGAACGAGAACCACCGTTAAGGGTTCGAGCCTTAGTCGTGACTATTAGTTTGGATCTTCCCAAACAAATCTTGAATGCTCAGACTGAAGCACGGAAACCAGAGAACATCAAGAATGAAGATGTTGGAGGAATGTTGGTTGAAAACGCTAAAAATCCAGAGGCGATTAGGACGGAAAAGTTGGAACCCCGTGCGGATGGAACCCTATGCCTCAATGGCAGGAGTTGGCTACCATGTTATGGCGATTTGCGGACGGTGATCATGCACGAGTCCCACAAATCAAAATACTCTATACATCCAGGTTCTGACAAGATGTACCAAGACATGAAAAAGCTATATTGGTGGCCCAACATGAAAGCCGATATCGCTACCTATGTTAGCAAGTGTTTGACCTGTGCTAAGGTCAAGGCTGAACATCAAAGGCCATCAGGATTGTTGGTACAACCCAAGATACCTGAATGGAAGTGGGACAACATCACTATGGATTTTGTTACGAAGCTTCCTAAGACGTCGCAAGGCTACGACACCATTTGGGTGATTGTTGACCGACTCACTAAGTCTGCGATCTTCACACCGATGAGAGAGACTGATCCTTTGGATAAACTTGCAAGAATGTACCTAAAGGAGGTGGTCACGAGACATGGAATACCTGTCTCAATCATTTGTGATCGTGACCCGAGATTCGCATCAAATTTCTGGAGGACACTTCAGAATGCTTTAGGTACTAGTCTGGATATGAGTACTGCGTACCATCCACAAACAGACGGGCAAAGCGAGAGGACCATTCAAACTCTCGAGGATATGTTGCATGCTTGTGCGATCACTTTGGAAAGGGTTGGGTTAACCATTTGCCATTAGTCGAGTTCTCATATAACAATAGCTATCACGCTAGCATCAAGGCCGCACCATTTGAAGCACTTTATGGTCGAAAGTGTCGTTCACCTGTTTGTTGGACTGAAGTTGGAGAAGCTCAAATCCTCGGTCCGAAACTAATTCAAAGAGACCCTTGAGAAAATCATCCAGTCAAGCAAAGGATGCAAGCCGCTCGTGATCGACAGAAGAGTTACGCCATCTGAGCGTAAACAATGGAATTCCAAGTGAGGATAAGTTATGCTAAAGTTTCACCTTGGAAAGAGGTAGTACGTTTTGGCAAACGGGGAAGTTAACCCCTGATATGTTGGTCCTGTCAAGGTGTTTGAAAAGGGTCAGAGAGGTATGCTTACAAACCTCGAGCTTCCTGAAGAGCTGAGCAGAGTTCATAATACATTACACGTGTCCAACCTGAAAAAGTGTCATGAGACGAAACATTAGCCGTTCGTTGGATGGACTTTCATCTTGATGACAAGCTTATTTTGTTGAGGATCCAGTGAAATAGTGGGCCGTGAAGTTAATCTGTTGAGGCGAAGCGGATCCCATTAGTCAAGGTTCGTTGGAACTCCAAGAGAGGTCCTGCGTTCACATAGGGAAAGTGAAGTCCAATTCAAAAAGAAATTACCCACACCTCTCACCATGACCACATCCGTCGTCAAAGTGCGCATCGTAAGCCTTGAGGACAAGGCTCGTTTAACGGGGGAAGTCTATAACACCCTGTGTTTTCAAGTCATTGACGACGTCGATAAATCTTCTATTTATTTTTGTGTGTAGCGTTTGCTTGTTAATTTCATGTTTAAGTAAAAATCGCGTAAGCTAAAAATTATGTGTTCATGGTAAAACGGGCACCAAAAATTAATGTTACATCAAGAAGGGATAAGTAAATTATTTTGAGGATAATTATTAACTTTGTTCATTGTATTTTTATTGGTTGCGTAAATTGATTATGTTTCGCGATAAAATGCGTTTAGGCATTCCCGGAACCACCAAAACTTTTCTACGCTTCAAACAAAATACCCAACTTTTATAACCCATACATAAAATTAAAAATAATATATTCAATGTCTATCTATTGCGGATTTATAGCAATTGATACAAAGAAATATCAAAATTCTTGACAACTTGGTCTTTGTACATTTCCTACATCATTAAACCCTATGTTTCTTTGTTTCCTTTGACCACTAGTCTTCCCTAAGACCATGAAACATGTTTCCTTGAATACTATTGCAACCTTTTGACCAACTAGGCATATATATACAAGTATCATGCAAGAGAGACACATATAACACTTTACACTTAGCTAGAAATCACAAAAATCCTTCCTTTTTCTCCTTACATGCCCACGGCTCAAACCAAGTTCAACCAAATCATACAAAACTTTATTACAACTATTCAATCAATATACACATCCATCCTAAGATATTCTAAGGTATTTCCAAGCATTGGCTAAGCATTTTCAAGTATTAATCAAGTGAAAGGAAGCTAGGGCTTATTTAAGAAAACTAGGGTTTTCCTTGGTGCAAGCTTTGGATTTTTATCTAAACAAGGGTTTAGATTACATTGGTCATCATCATCATACACCATGAGGTCATCTAGAACCCTTTATGTTCTTTCAATATTCATTTTATGCATATGTTAGTTCTATTGTAGCTTAAATCACCATTAGGACTTTTAAACATGTAAAAATGAGTTTTGAGCGTGTTTTGAAAGCAATATAAATGAGCAGAAAGTTTGGCACGCCAAACGAGGATCAAGTTTTCATAAAATCTGAATTCAGGCTTTGAAATATGATAGAGCTATCCGAGACGATCATTTCGATATATGGTAGAGCTTCTAACTCTTTAAACGAAAAAAGGTCGGCGAAAACGAGTTATTTATATTTTAACATTTATTCAGCCACTTGTTACATGGCGCTTGCTGTTCAGAATTGAAAGCTCGATCTGAGCACTTTCGAGTCGGTTTAGCCTTCGGCGAAACACGAAGTTGTCAGAATGATGTTTTACTTTCCAGCAGGTTTCCTTAAGTCTAAAAGCGAGTGTTAACGGGTCGTAAGGGGGGGTAAAATCTGGCTTTTTGGTAATAATCACACTGCATCAGTTCTTTAGGCGAGTTGCTTCTTTCACCATTGTCGGTCGAGTTTCGGGTTCGGACAGAACTAGAAAGTTGTTCAAAATATTCGTTTCGCATAATATCTCTTTAGCACCCGGAGTCATGAAGAAATGTGATTTGTGGCGTCATTATAGTCGGGTCAGACTTAGAAAATAAAACTAATATACTACCAGTGTAACAAACACTGCCAGTAAGTAACAACCACTGCCAGTAGTAACAACACGCCTTAGTATCAACACTGCCAGTTGTAACAAAACTCTGCCAGTAGTAAACAACACTACAGTAGTAACTACACTACTAGGGGTAACTAATAACCCTACCAGGATAACTATAAGTACATTATTCAGATATTTATAAAATGTTTTACAATGATAAATATGTTTTCACTCAAACATTTAGATGGTGATTGAGCTATATAGAATTATATGTGGTTATCAAAGTGCTATAATACTAGGGAGTTTCATAATGAGGCCTCTTCGGATGGCGTATCGACGAGTTGTTGGATTTACGATTTAAAGTGTCCTAACTCCTCGTACGTCATGTCATGACCTCTTAAATTATGATAGCCCGAACGATAGTACGATGTAAACAACTCTTATGATTATATTCAAGTACTCGGTACTTATACGACCTATGATAATTTAGGTTGCATTCGATCTTTTACGTGACGCTTTATCTGCGATATTTGGATTATCAGAACTCAAGGTGAGTTCATAGCCCCACATTTTTACAGTTTTACTGATTTACTATTATTTGGGGTGGAAACATGCTTTGTTTTACAAATTGGACGCAAGTGAAATTTTTTTGCATTGATTACATGTTTGCCTAAGTAGCGATAACCCAAGTTAAGCCCATTATCATGAACTGTCAATTGCCTAGATGTAGTTGGGGAATTTAATTATGTAAAGCGCTGAAATGTTATTTAATAGATCTATTCGGGAAACGACCTCCCCGTTCGGGTGACTAGCTATCACCGAGAACGAACGTTATAGCATGTCGAATTTTAGATGTTTCGGGTTAAAACATCATTGCGGGCTGAGTAGCAATATTTTGCGAACAAGACTGTCGAGCTTCAGTGTCATGAGCTTAGTGTAAATGTAATCTGGTTTTGTAACATCACGGGAAAGTCTTGCGGTCCTGCATAATTTAAATACATAAACCTATGAATTCACCAACAATTTTGTTGACGTTTTAAAGCAATGTTTTCAGGTGGTCAATAGGCACGGGGTGCCAAGGATGCATTGGGTTACATTTTGGGATTTGCACGCTTAAAGATTTACGTGCATCATATTCAGGGAAATGTATTGTCAACTTTTGTAATATTAAACAAGGAACAAGTAAAGCTATATGCTTTGTGTAACAACTCTTTCATTAAATCCAATGTATCCTTTTAAATGACTTTTTGTGTCGTTCTTATATTATCTTGTGCTGTTGATCTTGAAGTAACACGTCCCGGATTCTTATTCCGCTGCGACCCAATTTGGGAGTGTTACATAATAAGTGGTTAAAACGGGGGTGCTTGCGAATTGAATGATTTTTGAACCTTTTGATGGACCTTTTATGTTCTTGTTTGATTGTGAGGGGGTCATAAGTTAAAATGAGATAAAGTTATTTATTTTCGGGTATTGTTTTATTTACATTGCGTGAGGGACCAACAATAGTTTAGTGTGGGGGAATTTGATAAACGCTAAAATACACATCTTTTATAACCCGGCAAACACTATAAAAGGACTAACAACACTAAAATATGATTAATTATGTTGCAAATATGTTTGGTTTGTGATTTTATGTCTTACAGGTACAAAGGATTGAAAACGAAGCAAAAAACGGTAAAATTCGGGTGACTTTCGACGACGTTTTCACGTTTATCGAGGTTTAAACGAAGTCGTGAATATTCCTCGGTCACACCATTGGAAAGATCACGAAAAAACGAGTCCAACGGTACCGGCCTTTTATATTTAAACCTTTTTATTTTGAACCTTTTTCGTCCCTGTTTGAACCTTTAGTTATAATGGACCAGACCAAGTTAAAATGAGCTTATATATTAAATTTTGCATATAATTATATGAGGCTATGCTTGGCACAGTGGTAGTGTGCATAGCCTCTTTTCCAAGAGGTCCAGGGTTCGACTCACCCTAAGAGGGTTTATCCCTTCATTATACACGTGGCGGATCCGACCCGAACTCGACCCGATCCAGACCCGGACCAGACCCGACCCATGACTCCACCTGACTCGACCCATGACCCGACCTGACCCGACCCAATACCCGGCCATGACCCGCTGGTTGATCGGTGGTCCGGCGGTGGTCAACGGTGGTCCGCCGCCGTTGACCGTCGTTGACCGCCGCCGTTGACTGGTGGTCAGCGGGGGTCTACAGTGGTTCCGCGCCATTGACGTCGTGAACGCCCGCCGTTGACCGGTGGTCCAGCGGCGGTTGACCGGCGACGGTGGGGAACAGTAAAAATGCCACGTGGCACCACTCAGGTGGTGACACGTGGCGCTTCTAATGATTGGTGTCAGATGTGTAGGTACGATGTACTGTAGCAGTCCGAGGTGGCAGACACGTCAGTACGAGGTACTGTTCAGGTGGCGGCTGGACTATCAAGAGCGTACATGTAGCTCTTGCGCCGGTGTCAGTACGAGGTGTGCGTGTGTCAGTACGAGGTCAGGCGTGTATGGATCCGTGCCAATCATTGGCAATCATGAGGCGGTTGGTGGAGTGCAAAAAGACTATAATACCCCCAGATCTAGCAATATGAGTGGTGGAGTACTTGAAAGGACGAAATTGCCCCTCCCACTTGGAGGCTATAAATGGAGCACGCAGCAGCTGTTTGAAGGGGTTAGAATTTAGTGTTAGATTTAGTTTATTAAAAATTAGTAGTATAGGTTAGTTTTAGGAGTAGTATAGTATAGTATTTAGCTTATTGTAAAAGCTTTTATAGCTTATTGTAATCCATTTTTTTAGCTTATTAATGAAGATGATTTGAAGATTAAAGTGCTTATTGACTTATGGCTTATTCTTTTTCTAATCCTCTATTTACTTTTCTTTTCTTTTTAAGCTTATTTTGGCTTATTGTTGCTTCTAGTTTTCTCTTAGCTTATTTCTTACTTCAAATAAGCTTCCTTGTTATTTGATTTAGTTCTAGCTTATATTATCCAAATAGCTTTTGCTTATTTTTCATTTTCTTTTCATTATTTCCGCTTATTTCTTTCTTAAGCTCGATGCGACCATGGCTAAACGGGTGTCATGAGTCTTCTAAATTCTTTAAGTCTGAGCACCCTTGATTTCGAGACTAATTATTTAGTTAGTAGTATCTAAAGCTTTTTAGTAGATAAGTGTTCAAATTGCTTATTTTTTTTGTTTTGCTTAAAGTTGTTTACTTTTTTTGGGGGGCCCTTATTTACTCTTAGATCTATTTCCTTAAATAATACCCAATTCAAGTCACTTGTTTGAACACTTAGTTTTGGGTGGATTAGATCTAAAAATATAGGTTTATATTTTTTTAGACTTAATTTCTAGCATTAAAGTTGTTGCTTTATGGCTTATTTTCTTAGATTATTCCTTAATTCCCCGATCCTCGCGTTCACTTGTTTGACACCTTTGCATCCATCATTCGGGTGGATTTAGATTATAAGTTTTCATCTTTTTACTTAGCTTTTTTTTTGTTCTAACTTTTCATGTCTATTTCTTCTTCCATCTTCTACATCTAGCGAAGCTTAAGGGTCTTATAAGGTTGATAAATAGATAAAGTTTTGATCTTTATAGTTTTTTTTGAAAGTAATTAGTAAATAAAAGTTGCTACTTTATTCGCTAATTAGTGAAGTAAAAGCTTTAAAGTGATAAATTTATTTGTTTATTAAGTTTGTAAGATCGGGTGTTTTTATATCATTGCGGTTCTTCATTCGGTTACCCTTTTTCCTTTTTTTTAATACTAGTAGTTTAGAATTATTAGCTTAAAATGTTTATGTTTGATCTTATGATTGTTGCTAGTTTATTTGTTATGATTAGTGAGTAGTTCATTTGTGCTTGCTAAGTGATTAGTGATTTGGAATTTAGGTGCGGGTTTAAAAAGGTTTAAAAAATTAATAGTCATTAGAATTTTCCAATTTACATACCGTCATTTATTTTTAATGCAATTTAAATACTTGTCATTTATTTTTTTTAAAAGCATTTTACTTTACTTGTCATTTAATTTCTTAAAACTTGTTTTCGAAGGATTTTAATTCGTTAAACCTAAACCCGCACTTAATGAACATTTCACGTCACTTAGCAAGCATTTTCGTCATTTATATCTTTTAGATCAATTTTAGTATAATCTTGTAGTTTTTAATCTTAAAATTAATATTAGTTTAAAAATAGTTTAAATCCAAAAGTTTAGTTTCCCTTTTATATGCTTTCCCTTTTAGTAGATTTAGAAAACCAAACCCAAAAAACTTAAGTGATAATCAAGCTCGATTTACAACTTGAACGTAGATTTCCATTCACTTCCAGCTCGAGATACGACCAGGATGGTTTTTTGAATTTGCTTGGTTTCAAAGCGATTTTCTAGAACCCGACGGAAAATACTTACTATACTATTATTGATTATCTTCCTTATTATTACGTATTAATATATTATATATATTTATATGTATTAAAAAGGGTGAATCACTGAGCAACATTAAAAAGAATACACCAGTAATCATTCAATTTTCATTCCAATAAGCAACTTTCATTATCAAATTTGATTCACACATACTCTCTTTCTGTTTTTATGCTCATAACATCTCTCAATTCTTTTTGCTCACATAATCACTCATTTCTGTTTTTATGCACACATCTCTCTTTCTATTTTTAAGCTCACAAAATCTCTCATTTCTTTTGGCTTACCAAGACACTCTTTCTGTTTTTATATGACAGTTGTGTACAAAATTTTGTCAATTCCAATGAGTTTCATACTGTCCTCCCCACTTCCAAGTGTGTAACCTCTTGAGAGAGGTGGATCAATGGACTGTTTAGATGTAATCTCAAACCTAGTTTGAGCATTCACATCCCCTAATATGGTATCTTGGCACCTGGGACCACTACCTGAATCAATTCCCTAAGGAGTTGATTCATTAAGTGTTGCCATAGATTGGGTCTTATTTGATGTTACCACTGTCCTGCTCTGCTTCTAAGCTAGAAGCAGTAGTGGCAGCCCTTTCCATTCTGTCACCCAACTCCTTATGGACAGCCTCATCACCAACCTTTGTCAGGGGGACCACTAGACTGAGGTATCTTGGTGTCCCGACCTCTTTTGATATGCCTAGACATGTTTTGATCCCTTTTGAACATACTCATGATATAACACATCCTTTCATCCATGCTTTTTGGTTGTATGAATAAGGAACCTCCCCTCAAACAATGCTTCAAGAGATAAGAATTTGAAACAGTTGCAACTTTGGTGCCCATGTCATCTTAACAGCATTAACATTTGCCTGGCAGTAGTAATTTTCTGCCTAGCAGTATTAACTGAAGTCGAACAGCATTAACTCTATCTTCAATAATTATGCAACAACATGCCTCTATTCATCACAAGCACACTAGAAAAGACTAGATAGACATGTGGGAATTCATGGAGGATCTATTTATTGCATAAACCCCTGAATAAAAAGTTAAACTCTGTGAACAAGACCATTTTCTATCTTTAAAAGGTGAAGATTCAACATCTTGTATTCAACATGCTTTACCTGCAAATGTTAGTTCATAGCCAAATATACAAACTCCAAAAAACATTTTCTTCTTAACAGCATTAACTATAACTAACTGGTTTAATCAAACTTAGCAGTATTAATTAGGAAAACTAACAGTATTAATCCTTTACAAAACTTTTACAAAAACATAAAGAGATATAGACAGTCAAGGATTCAGCATTCCAATACTTGAGACCAAGTATTGAAATCTGCCTGTATCAAAACCTTTTGTAAGAAGATCTGCAACATTTAAATCTAGTATGGAAATTTTACCATTGTATTAACTTTTTAGTGTTTGCAATTCTTTATAAAATGATGCGCTAATCTCTTAAATGTTTTGTTTTAGAATATTGAACATGGATTTTCAATAATGCAGATTAGTTACATGTATGGTAAAATATTAATGACAATGTTCAGAATTGTACCCATAATCCAGCAATTGGTTTTGAATCTAGAGTACTTGTCCACAGCAACTTGCAGCAGCCACATATTCAGCTTCAGTTGTAGAAGTTGCAACCACAGTTTGCTTTTTACACTGCCAAGATATCAACCTGTTTCCCAAAAACTGACAACCTCCAATTGTAGAATTCGATTCTGAGCTAGTATGCCTGCTCTCGGTAGCCTTTATTAGTGCTGGGTTTACTCCTCGCAAACAGTTAGTTCAAGTAATTCCGAAGTAGGGTTAATTCTCCACCTTATGTTTCGATGTGTTCAAATGAAGAGCGATGATGTCTTGTGAGATATTACTAGTTTCACTGATAATGCGCTCCTAACCACGTGAGAGGAGTCTGATCGCCTCCAGCCTATATTCATATATCACCTCCTATACCATCACTGCCATGTACACCCCCTAGCACTCCGCGCCGCTTGCAGTTGCGCGCTATCGTCTTCACACGCCTAGTCCATCATTGATAATCTACGCACATTGCAATACAACAAACATGATATCGTCCAGATGCAGTGAGATACATCAAAGACCAATCCTAGATTTGTAGAGGATGTACATACCAACAATCATCAGCATATCCATCCTTTGACCAAAGGTTTTTTTCCAAATAACAGTGAGTTGAAGGTTGAAGCAGACTTTACAATCACAGTAGTTGAATTTCTTTCAAAATTTCAGATACATATTTATCCTGAATGATAAATATTCCATCTTCTTCTATTTGTACTTGTAACCCTAGAAAGAAGTTAGTTCTCCCATAGAACTCATCTGGAAACTTATCTTCATTAGCCTTCTCAAAACCCAGTACATATACTCCTTGTTTGTTGGAACAAAGATAATATCATCTTACATGAACCTGTATAAGCAAAATATCTCCGTTTTGCTTTATTGATAATAATGTCTGGATCTATCTTGCCCTTTTAAACCTATTGCTTAAAAGATAGTTAGCCAAATTGTTATACCATGCTCTTGGTGCTGATGCAAACATAAAGTGCCTTGATCCACCTTGTAACTTTGTCTGGATAGTTAGGATCTTTAAATCTGGGCTTGGTGGTAACATAAAACTTTTCCTCAATGGTTCCATATAGATGCACTTCTTTACATCCTTTGATATACAAGAAAACCCAAAAAGAAAGCATAGGCCAAGACAATCTTTATTGCCTCAATTCTTGCCAAGGTGCAAACATTATTCATAACAATAACCTTATTCTTGTCTATGCCATGTTGCCAACTAACTTGCTTTATAACCATATCATAAGTCCCCTCTTCATCTTTCTTGTTTCTTAAGAGACCCATTTTGTTCCAATGGCTTTCTTCCATTTGGGGAGATCTCACCAGTATCCAAACTTGTTGAAGTTTAAATTGCAAAGTTCTTCTTGCATTGCTTTCCCACTAGGATATGAATCCAGATAGAGCTTTAGCTTATGCTTGTCTGGTTCAATCAGGTGATAGGAAACAAACATATAAACATGTATTTCTGGTATTAATGTGTTTTACTGTCATTACACATCACTTAGAAACCTTGTTCAGAGTAGGTTTTGACATTCCTTCTTGTCTGACAGTTGACTGCCACTTCACCAATCCTATTGCCAATTGATGTCTTTATGTATTCTTATATTGGGTGACAGGTGTGTTGTGGTTGGAACACTTATAGGAATTTGTAATGTTCCCCAAATCAACTTCTGGTTCTTCTTTAGTGCTGTCTTCTTCATTTGAAATTGCTAGTACTTAATGATGGACACAACATTAAGTTTTAAGTACTACCAGTATTAACTTCAAGGCTTGGTCAGTATTACTTGTTCGCCCAATTGCATTAAACATTCTTTAGAACTGCTTCATTGCAAACCATTCTTCTTTTAACATTCTCATTAATTAGATCCATCTTCAACCTGGCTTTGTGGCATCATCATGCAATTTTTCGGTTCACCATTATCAACATTCTTTGTGGGGAATCAAGTATGAAGTATCTTTCCAATTGCATCACAATGCAATCTTGAAGTTTTAAAACCTCTAAAAAAGTTCATAAGGTGTCTTGTTATAAGGCTTATACTAAACCCTTGTTTTGTACATAACAAGCAGTAGAAAACTGTTGCTGCCCAAAATGTAGGTAGTGTACTTAGAGTCAGTTAAAATTGTTCTTGCAGCCTCAATGAGTGTCCTATTCCTCCTCTCAGCAACACCATTTTGCTGAGGGGTCCTAGCTACACTATATTCTCTCTTAATACCTCTTTCTCTGCAAAAATCATCAATAACTTTGTTCTTAAACTCTGTTCCATTATCACTTCTGATTATTTTCACTTTCTTATACACTAGGTTTTCTATTTCTTTGATAAAGCGTTTAAGAATCTCACTGGTTTCATCCTTAGTTGTTAAAAAGGAAGAACCCATTGTAAATCTATTTATCATCAGTGACCACTAAGCTATACTTCTTATGGCATCAAGATACTCTACAAAGGGTTGGACCAAACAAATCCATATTTAGCTTAAACAAAGGCTTCTTAGTACATAGATTAGAACTATTGGACTTACAAGGAAGCTCATGTGTTGCTTCCCTTTAAGACAAGCAACACAGGTTTGGTCATTTTCAAAACGTTTTATAGGCAATCCTCTTACTAGATTATCCTTGACTAGTTTATTATGTTTTTAAATTAATATGATAAGTCTACTTTGCCAAAGCATTGTATTCATCTAATGTAGCCTTTGCAACAAGACAAGGTCAAAATCTTTCTTTAGGACCTCAATGTTCTTCATGTCAAAAACATGTACATATTGTCCTTTTAGGAATTTAAGATGTATCTGATTTTCATCAGGTCAACTTAAAATTATGGAGACAAGACAAGCATTCCAGTATCTATAAAAAGGACTGTTCTTTTTATCTCACATTGAGACACTTAAAAAGATTTAAATTTTAACTCATTGACAAAGTATACATCTTCAAAATCAAGATTATCAGTCTTAAGAGTTCCTTTACTAGAAATTTTACCACCATATGCACCTCCTCCAAATGCAACATAACCTTTATCAAACTACTTGAAATCAAAGAGATAAGCTATGTTACCAGTCATGTGCCTTGAGCATCCATTGTTAACAAATCCTTTATCATCATGTTGTGGCTTGCCCTGCATAAAAGAATATTGTGGAGTCTAAAGAATCGTTATAAGCTCATCTAGGATATATTTTACAAATATCATTGATAACATATAAGCACAGCGGAATTAATCAAAGAACACAATGATATTAAACAAGGTTTTTCTATTCATATGTTCACTACAAGCCCCAATTCTATATGATCAGTATAGAACGGTTATAATCTAACAGGGTTCAAGGAAACCTTGACACCTTAGGGCTACACCAACTCTACTAGACGTCTACATCTCTACACTTTGTGTACACATACGTTTTTCACACACAGGGATACCTCAAAACTACGTGTCTATGATCTCTTTAAATAGGGAGAGATCAAGACTTACAAAGGAATCATTAATGTATTAGGAAACTAATTAAATCTAATTAAAACTTTCCTAATCTTTATCTTTGACATCTTTGACCAAATCTTCATATCTTTTAAGCATATCTTCTAGAATTCTACATCTTTGTAGAATTCCTTAATGACAATTTTGATCCTTTTGTTTCATTCTTTTATTTATTTTGTCTCATCAAATCTAGAATCCTAACAATCTTCCCTTATTTGATGATGACAAAACAAACAAAGTCGTGTACGAACTTCATCATAAAGCCTTTAATCAAAGCTTCTCCTGAAGTTGAGATGTAATCATCTCCCTGAATGAAACAAACTTCCTTTATAAATTGCATACCCTTAACTTAAGATCTTCCCCTTAAGTTATACTCTCCATGTCACGTCACCACACATAATAAGTTGCAAATCTTATTTCTTTGTACCTTCTTCTTCCCCTTTTTGTCATTATTCAATAGGGATCGTGTGAAGATATGAAACTTGGATCATAACAGATTTTTCTCAATTGGTGCATGAACATATCCTGATGGTTAAACATTTTGTCAATTAAGCTTCCCCTGAAACCAATGTATTAACCATCTCTTGAATCTCGAACTATGTAGGCTTTTTGTAATGATCACTGATGAAGAAAACTAAGTATAACGAACTTGATGTAGAAGTAGAATAACCCAAACTTGTGGCTTATGTCTTGCACTAAAATATGATAAAGAAACTCACACTTCTTCTCCGAGAGTAGACCTTGATCGCTTGATAAAATCCTCATCTTCAATGAGACACTGAGATAACAAGTAACATCCTTTAAGCGATAGTAAATACTGGATTACTACAACGTAACCTCTTACATCAATTTTCATTTTTTTTTTTTTTTTGGGGTAAAGCTAGGATTAATCAGTCTTTATCAATAAAAACCATGGAATGCCACGAACAAGTTATCTCCAAGGCTAAAAGATATGATAAGAACACGCATCCAAGAATCCCACTTCATCTTCAAATAAGCAATAAATAATCCTCTTCGTAATCAATTAATCCAAATAATCCAAAACGAGCCTTTTAAACAATTAAACCAAAATCAATCCGTTAACTTCGCCTTAAATGAAGCATTCTGTTCAATTCGAGATCCAAAACTGTGTGTTTTCTTTTCTGTCCGAGATCTTCAAAATAACTGAGAACCAAAAATATGTATTATCGGATATCGGATAAACCTAGCAGGAGAAACATTTTCTCGGACGAAACTAACAACAGAAACATAATCGAACAGCACAAACTCCTTTCTTGGGCAGCATTAATTAAATTCAAACATAAGCAAACAACATTAACATATACTTGGGACACATTAATATATACTGGCATTTAGTACTAATACAAACGAGCAGTACCAACCAACCTTCTAATCCCAAGCAGTATTAACTTAAAGCCCACGAACACAATAACAAATCTTGATTCAACTAGCAGCCTATATCATATATTCATACCCTGGCTACTATTTTAAAACATAAACACAACCTTATCTTTTGAAGAGTTAAACCCGACCCATGTTTATTTTTAGAATTCTATCACACTGGGTCCATCTCAACTAGTTATATATAACCATCAAGTTATTCTAGCAGTAGAAACTTTCCATGGCTGCTAGAACCATACAGCGAATCCTAGTTGCTGCTTCATTATTTCGAATACCAGAACCATAAACGTTTGTGACCTGCTGTACCAATTTACTCATGCCACTGTACAAGCCTTACTTTCTTCTATTTGTAGTAAACATCTTGCCTTTAATCAATCGTTGGCTAGCATAAAGATATTAAGCAAGCACTAACCACGAAAGCTTGCGCATTAACAAGCATATAGTGGCTTCAGCAGTAACCCTCTATGACTGAGAGTATCACTCTCAAATATTCTTGGCATACCTCCATGGCAATGTCCAAGTAGTAAGTTAACTTCTAATTTTTCACCAATATTTAACTAGCAAAGAATCCCTTTGTGTTACCTGTTGCTGCTCCTTTTTTTTAAGAACCTTTTTAGGGTTTTTGTATTTGCGTTAAGGATCAACAAATCAACAACTAATCAGACCAAAGAATAAGCATCAACATAATAAGTCTGACTCCATCACTCATGATCCCCGTATAATGTATCCACTTACACGAAAGCTTGAATCATGGAACCGAAAACATTCTTATGGTTTTACCGAATTAGGGTTTTATCAAAAACTCTAGTTTTTCATCGAATTTAAACAAGTTATCGAAAAGAAAACCAAATTCGATGTAAAGAAAACCCTTAATAAAAACAATGATTTACAATCGTATTTCATACCAATTAAGGTAGAGAGAACGATTATAAGCACTGTTATATCAATTAAACTTCAAAACCCCATAAACTTTTTACCATAAAACGATTTCTTAAAAATTAGGATTTTAGGGATTCTTAAAAAACCTTATAGATCCTAGATCGAGAGCCTCATGGCTCTGATACCAATTGTAGAGTCTAAAGAATTGTTATAAGCTCATCTAGGATATATTTTAAAAATATCATTGATAACATATAAGCATAGTGGAATTAATTAAATAACACAATGATATTAAACAAGGTTTTTCTATTCATATGTTCACTACAAGCCCCAATTCTATATGATAAGTATAGAACGGTTATAATCTAACAGGGTTCAAGGAAACCTTAACACCTTGGGGCTACACCAACTCTACTAGACGTCTACATCTCTACACTTTGCGTACACATACTTTTTTCACATACATGGATACCTCAAAACTATGTGTCTATGATCTCTTTAAATAGGGAGAGATCAAGACTTACAAAGGAATCATTAATGTATTAGGAAACTAATTAAATATAATTAAAACGTTCCTAATCTTTATCTTTGACATCTTTGACCAAATCTTTATATCTTTTAAGCATATCTTCTAGAATTCTTCATCTTTGTAGAATTCCTTAATGATGATTTTGATCCTTTTGTTTCATTCTTTTATTTATTTTGTCTCATCAAATCTAGAATCCCAATAATATTTTAGATGAGTTCTATGGGAGAACTTACATTCTTCTTGGGATTACAAGTACAGCAAAAGAAGGATGGCATATTTATTAGCCAATGTTGGGAATAAAGGCTTCTTAAGTTTGTACTGCTGGGTTTAAAAGTTTCTACTGGTAGTTGAAGACACTATTGCTGTTGAAGATTAGAGAAAATAATCGAAGTCATTAGTACTGTTAGTTTTATAGTTTTGTCTGCAGTAAAAATAATGTTAGGACTGTCTAGTTTTATTAGTTACTGTTAGTTATAATTGTTAGTACTGCTTATGTGACATCGCATGAGATATTTAGGATATTTGAGTATGCTTGATCATGTACGCATTTTGTAAGCCCATTAGGGTTTACTTGTGTATAAAAGAACTCTACGCATAGATATAGATTTTCTAGTTTTATATAGAAATTTTCATAGCAAATATAGTTAGTATTCATAGTGCAAGGTTTTCTGTAATCTTTGGATTATTGTTAATATATAAAAGTTTAGCAAGATCTTGTTTTACTGTTTCATTGTCCTTAGTAGTATTGCAAATAGATTTTGCTTAGTTTGTGATTCTTTCTCAATCTTAGTTTCTACTATAGTGCTTGGATACTATCTAATATAACTATGTTTTTAACAAGATAAGTAGGTTCTGGTAAAAAGGATTCAACAAGTGGTTTCTTTATCAGAGCTTGTTGAGAAATCTCTGATTAAGAAGAACACTATATTTCACAAGATCTCATAATCAAAGTGAAGCATTGGAGATCACAGTAGAAATTACCCAAATCAGTTTATGCACTAAAACTTACTATACTCGTAACAGGAACTATGATCTATAGGAGCATGAGACTGAAGCAATACCTTACTCCCGCTGATTATTATGCTCTTTGGGAGGTTATTATGATGTGATGCACCTGATGTGTGCATAACGCTAGGGCTGATGGTCCATTCCTCCTTAAAACTGTTGTACAAAAGCTCTGCAAGAAAGAATGAATTGAAAGCAAAAAAGCACTCTATTGTTGGCCAGTCCTGATGATGACCTATAATATGTTTCATGAATCAAGGATGATAAGATCTTATTGAAAGCAATCAAGGTATGTTTGGAGGCAATAAAGAATCAAAGAAAATGCAGAAAACCATTCTGAAGCAGCCATATGAGAATTTTGCTGCATCAAGATCTGAAGGACTGGATAAAACCTATGATAGATTTCAGAAACTCATCAGCCAAATTGAAATTCATGGTGAAGTTATCTCTCAGGAAGATGCAATTGAAGTTGCTGAGAAGTCTTTCCATCAGCTTGGAAAATATTGCTTTTATTCATGAGAAATAAATATGATATAGACACATTAAGCAGTTGATTTTGTATAATAATCTGAAGGTGTATAAATCTAAGATTAAAGGCCAATCAAGCTTAAGCTCAAACTCTCATAATGTGGCGTTTGTTTCTTCTAAAAACACTAGCAGTACTAATGAAGCAGTTAATACTGCTCATGATGTTTCTATTGCTAGTTTACAAGGACAAGCTTCTTCCTCAACTTTGCTGATGATGTCATGTGTTCCTTCTTTGCTAATTAATTCTAATAGTCTATATTTAGACAAATATGAATTGGAGCAGATTGATAATTGAAGAGATGGATCTCAAATGGCAGGTGGCCATACTTACCATGAGGGTGAAAAGATTCTTAAAGAAGACAGGAAGGAATTTGAATTTCAATGGAAAAGAAACTGTTGGCTTTGATAAGACAAAGGTTGAATGTTACAACTGCCACAGGAGAGGTCACTTTGTTAAAGAGTGTAGGGCACCAAGGAATTTGGGGAATAGAAATAGAGATGCTCCAAGAAGGGTTGTACCAGTGGAAACTCCTACAAATGCCTTGGTTGTTCAAGATGGGATATGTGGTTATGATTGGAGCTTTCAGGTTGAAGAAGACATCACAAACCTTTCTCTAATGGCCTATACATCCTAAGGTTCATCAAGTTCATCAAGTTCAGACTCCGAGGTACATACTTGCTTTAAAGATTACTTAAAATCATATGAAACTCTTCAAAAACAGTATGATCAACAACGTGAAGCTCTTAAAAAATCTAATCTAGAAATAATAGGTTATCAAATGGGATTAGAATTATTAGAAGCTAGAATAGTTGTTCATGAAAAGAATGAAGCTCTTTATGAGGATGACATTGCATTTTTAAAGTATGATGTCCAAGTGAAAGATATCTCTATAAAAGACCTAAAAATTCAGTTAGAATAAGCTTTAAAAGTGAAAGATGATTTGAAACTTAAACTAGAAAAATTTGAAGAATCATCAAAGAATTTAACTAAACTGATAAATAGTCAAATAAGTTGTGGTTAAAAGTGTTAAAGATTTGTACTTTCGAGCTTAGATCTATCCCTTGCATCATTACTAGGTGGTTTTAACATCATTTCGTAGCTTTCAAGAAAGTTTGAAGATTTTTTCTTGGCTGCGTTTTGTCTAACTGAAAGGGTGTTCTTCATTGCGTTTTGGTCATTGCGTTTTGCTCTCACTGCGTTTTGGTCATTGCGTTTTGCTTTCATTGCGTTTTGGTCATTGCGTTTTGCTCTTCATTGCGTTTTGGTCATTGCGTTTTGCTCTCATTGCGTTTTGGTCATTGCGTTTTGCCTACTGAAGACCCTTTATCAAAGTAAATCTCAACGTTATGCTGCCCAAATCGCAACAAATCTTGCGTTTTGCCTAGAAGGTTGCGTTTTGCTCATTGCGTTTTGCCTAGAAGGTTGCGTTTTGCTCATTGCGTTTTGCCTAGAAGGTTGCGTTTTGCTCATTGCGTTTTGTCTCAAGGTTGCGTTTTGCTCATTGCGTTTTGCCTAGAAGGTTGCGTTTTGCTCATTGCGTTTTGTCTCAAGGTTGCGTTTTGCTCATTGCGTTTTGCCTAGAAGGTTGCGTTTTGCTCATTGCGTTTTGTCTCAAGGTTGCGTTTTGTCTCATTGCGTTTTGCCTCAAGATTTGACTGCGTTTTGCCTAAGGCTCTTCACTGCGTTTTGACTAAAGACACTGCGTTTTGTCCATTGAAAACCCTTGTTTTGAAAACCTAATTTCCCGAAAAAAAAAATCGACCTTACCTTGTGATAAGTGCTTAATTACACATATCTTTTACCTCTCAAAACGAGCTTAAATGACCAAAAACAGACAAAAACTGCCAAATATATGTTTGTTTTGCATTTGTATTGTGCAGGAAGTGGATATCATCAAAAAGACAGAAAACCAAGCCAAAATGACAAAACTGAGCATGAAATGGAAAAGACTGTGCAAAATCAAGGCCAAAGTCCAAAAATGCCAAAGTCAGAGTCAATACTGAAGAATCAGCAGTCAAACCGGAGCCGGAACTGAAGAATACTATTGGATACAATCTTAACCCATCTGATGGGCCGGGAAAGCCCAATAGTATATCTATGAAGACTGTGAAGACCAAATGGGCCCTCAATCAATTACAACAGCCCATTTGTGTGCAATTGACAAAGACTGTGAAGACTTTGAAGGCCCAATCCTAGCCCAGTTACAGCCAATCTCAGCCATTGTACACACAAAACCCACTCCATAACCTTATTGGGCTTGAAAAAGCCCAATAACCAAACCTGTACCTTATTGGGCCCAAACCCAATAACCTAAGACCTAAAAACCCTTTATTGGGCCCAGACCACCCTCAGTCGGGCCAAATTACAAGCCCAATACAAAACCCAAGCCCAACAAAAGCCCACAATCCTTTTTTATAAAACATAAGGACCAAAATGTAAATTTTAAAACTTTGTTTTATAATTAAAAATGAAAAAAATAAACCAGAGGGACCATTTTTGCAATTTATCAAAACCTCTTTTATTCTTTTAGTTATAAAACACAAGGGCTGAAAATGCAAATTACCAAAACCCTTTTAAGTAATAAACAGCAGGGACCATTTTTGCCATAACCTTAAACCCCTTTTATCTCTTTTTAGTTATAAAACACAAGGGCCATTTGTGCCACTTTCCAAACTATCTTATAACTAAAATCTCGGCTTAAACAAAGTGACAAGAGAAAGAGAGTTGAGGGGCCAATTGTGCATCTTTTTCATTCATTTCGTTTAAACCCTGCAACCCACCCCCCGTACCCGCCAAAACCTTATACCACCATTTCCCACTGTTTTCTCTCCCAAACCACCTCCCAAGTACTTTCCAGCTCACCCCTCACCCATTTCCACCTTACCCTGCCTCTATATCTCTTCCCACTTGGAAATCACTCAACCCGAAGCACCCCTTCAATGGCTGAGATGAACTCAAGACATATAGAGGGCTAGGATTGCTTTGAAGGTATTGTACACTCACAGCTAGCACATCCCAAGTCAAAGAAAAGGCAAAAGAGCTTGTATAAAAGGAAGAAGAGCAAGCCGAACAAAGCATCTTGTTTTTTACCTTTCTTAGTTTAAATTTTGCTTAAGTTTGCTTTAAATATTATTGTACTCAGTTCTTTTTAAGATTTCATTGTATTACTTTCAGTTTTAATCAAAGTTAAGTGTTTTTGTGATATTGCATTTGTCAAAATTCAAACTATCATTTAAGCCTTTTAATTCTGTTTAAACTTATGTAAGAGTGTGTTAAAGTGATTAAACCCCTCTTATAATTACATTTCTAAGCTTTCCTTTCACTAAAATCAGTTAAAAAACGTTTTTTATAAAATAAGGGGGTGTTTGGTTTAACCCCAAAGTGGGTCAAATGGGAATTGGTTTGGGTCACAAACACTCAGCCAACTTTGGCTGAGTGTGTAGGCTTTATTAAGCACACTTTGGTTGTGCTTATTTGGTTGTTTCTAGTCATTTGGAAACACCCTTGTTCTGTCCCTTTTGGTTTGACCAAGTATGAGTCAAAGTATACATGCATAATTTTTGAAAACTGCCAACTTTAAGCCCAATAATCAGCAACTTTTTCTTAGCCTTAAGCCCCAAAGTTTTGAAAATAAGCTCATTGGAGACCCCTTTAAATCTGTTTGTGCTTTGTTTTGGCCAATAAGCTCATAAGAGCTTATTTCATAAGCCCAAAAAGCCCCTTTTCTCACTGTTGCACCCTCCCCTGGTGCTGAGCACTAAATCTCAGCCCCTTTTCTAGCTTATTTAGGTATTAAGCCTTAGGAATTTTTAGCTTTTTATTGTAGCTTATTACTAGTTCTTTAAATCCCCAAGCTTTCTTAGCTTAACTCACTCTTTAGCTTAGCTTAAATCTAGCTTAAAGTAGCACTTTTTCTGTTTTTTATATAAACTGTCACATAGCTTATTTCCTAAACAGCTTATTTTAAGGCTTATTATAGCTTGCCTTAGCTTATTTAGGACTCCCCTAGCCTATTAACTGTCCCCCATAGTTTTCTAGCTTATTTGTTGGCTTAAACCCCAAAAGGAAAGAAAAATAAGCTCATAAGCTTATTTAAGCTTTTGCAGTCCAAAAGCTCACTTTTCTAGCTTATTCAGTGAGCTAAAAGCATAAGTGCTTTTACAAAAGTTGTTCCCCTCAAGCCCCTTAACAGCTTTGCTTCGATTTGCATGCTCTGACCCTGGTTTTGAAGGTTATTTTGCATGTTTCTCATGATAGCATCATTAGCCTTGACGTAGTTGTCAAAATCGTTCTTGGTGACACTGTGTGTCTGACTGAAATTGGACTGATTAAAATTTCCACCTCTGTTTTGGTTGAAATTGCTCTCCCGGTTTTGGTTAAAGTTATTCCCCCGATTGAAATTGTTAGCATTATTAGCTTGAGAGTTCTGAACGGGTGGAAAACCTGGAGGTCTAATATGATTTGCAACCATTTGAGGTCTGAAATTGGAGCTTACTTGGTTGTAATTAGCTGCAGCGGCTTGTGACACATACTCAGAAATGTTGTCCCGATAAGCGTTGCCATGAGTGGCCGCAAGTAACACAACTTAGCTCAACTGCTTTGACAGGTGCAGGAGCTGGAGCTGGAGCAGAAGCTTGGTTCTTCTTGTCCAAGAGCAATGCTCGGACAATATCCTTTAGTTCAGCAACATCAGATGAATCCTTGTGATGGGTCAAGCATCGCGACCCTAAACAGAAGCTTGGTTCTTCTTGTCTAAGAGCAATGTCTACTCCAGTCAACACATCCTCCACCCGAGGCGATTGATACCAATTGTAGGAACCCGATTTATCACTTTACTTCATAACCCGATACACGAATCAAGAAAACTAGAGAGAGAGACGAAATGAGAGAGAGAGAGAGATGAGAGAGTTGAGAGAAAAAGAGAAATTTTGATATATGAAAAGATTAAA